>PVKA01008314.1:0-73553 GCA_004027165.1 Ctenomys sociabilis | reverse complement strand
TTTTTTTTTTTTTTTTTTTTTTTTTTTTTTTTTTTTTTTTTTTTTTTTTTTTTTTTTTTTTTTTTTTTTTTTTTTTTGTCTTTTTGAGACAGGGTCTCACTATGCAGTTCAGGCTGGCCTTAAGCTCATTTTGTAGCTCAGGCTGGTCTCGAACTCACAACAATCCTCCTGCCTCAGCCTCCCGAGTGCTGGGATTACAAGCATGTACCACCACGCCCAGCTCCCACTTCTAACTTACAGTGAAACAAAATACATATTTATCTGTTTTACAATTTTAAATCACTTAATTTTTGAGGTTATTAAAAAGGCTTTGAAAAAAAGGCTTTGGTTTTTATGGACAATCATCTGGTGCCTTAATGGAATATCTTTCATATCAGGTTTTGTAAAAATTTAAACATTTAGACTTTTCCGCAATTTTCCATAAAAACTTTCTGTAAGTGAAACAATAATTTTACCAACTCTCCAAATAAAATATAGACAAATATACATAAAGAGAAGATTTATAACTTTATAACCTTGTTAGGAAAAAAGTAAAAGTTCTAAAATTGAAGATCTGAACAATCAACTTAAAATGACAAAAAGCAAACAGCATGTTACTAGAGTCCAGCATCTTACTTAATTGGAAAACACTGAAGGAATTGCCAGGCCACTGCAAGCATCCCAGCCATTCTTCATCTAACAGAGGTACTAGTGAAGGCACTCGGACAAGAGAAATCAAATAGGCGCATAAAGATAAATGAAAAACTGGTAAATTTTGGAATATCTGTAGGATAGAAGATCGCTCGTTATTAAAGGGAATGACTGTTGTTGTGATAAAGTAACCAAGAGAATCACCTGAAAAAGAGAAAGGTGCTTCGGAGGTGTAAATCCCCCAGTGCTTTGAGCCTTTGGTGAGACAGAGCATCAAGGTGGGGAGAGGAAGGTGGGGCAAAGCTGCTCAACAGTGCCCAGGAAGTGAAGAGAGGGACCTTGCTCTGCTGACAAGGACTTTCCTCTTAAAACCCAGTAAGCTTGCCTCCCAAAATGAATTCCATCCATGAGCTTAGAGCCTCCCAAGCCCATCACCTCCTGTGGCCTACCCTGGAACTCTGTAACCAGCCCTCCAACGCAGGAGCTTTTGGAAGACACTGAAGATTCAAACCCTTACAATAGACGTAATTATAGGGATCCATTGGTCTGTATGATCCATTGTACCTGGGAAGAAATGGAGGCAGGAATGAGGAAAAGACAGATAAAAAGACAAGAGCCGGGTTAGGTGGTAACCCATCTGCCTAGTTGGTGAGAGGACTCTCAGGACAATAGTAAGAGCCTTTATTTATACTTTTACAAAGTTGCAAGACACGAGGTTGCCTTGACTAATAGCCCACAATGTCCCGGCAGAATGTTTCTCTCAAGACCAAGGTAGCTCGGCTGAGTTAGACAGTGAGCCCTCATCCTGCCTCCCACATGGATCAATTTCAATTTCAGCTGCTCCCAACATAGCTCCCTTTTTTGTTTTGTTGTGTGAGTGATGGGTATTCCATTGCAGTTGCAGAAGCTGGGCTTAGAGAAGTCTATAGAAAATCTTTCATTTTTGATGCCAGTCCAAAGATTTTTAATACTTTTATTTAGCAGTTTGATTTTTTTTGCAGTACCGGGGATTGAACTCATGACCTTGTACTTGCCAGGCAAGAGCTTATTCTACTGAGCTACCCCCTCCCCAACCGGTTTGATCTCCTATAGTCCAACAGTTGATAGCAGTCATGAGTTGTCAGTGCAGCTGGCAATTATCAGAAGTTGTTAAGTGAGTTGGAGTTTTGACAGTTTAGCACCTTATTATATCATTGTTTTTTACATCTTGTGGTTATATTTTTATTTTTATTTTTATTTTGCTGAATGGTGAAAACCAAGGTGAGAGCTGTGTAACTAGAAAAATTAACTTTCTGTTTTTTAACAAGTTGAGTTAGATCTCAGGATCTACCTTGGAACCATCTTATAGCACCTCTTAGATCTTCTGTCAGTGTCAGCCATCTGAGTGAGTCATGGACATTGCTTGACCAATTTTCCGTGAAAGCTTGAGAGATATTTTTTCCCTGAGTGACTCTCCTTATTGGGAACTAAAAGGATTTTAAGTAATCTTTTAAAACATTCCCATTATTGTAAATCAAGATTAAAAGATCTTGACATATGATTTTTTTTAAAGCACAGTGCTTTTACTTTAGGATGGAAACAGCCTTCCAACCTAATCGCCCCTGCTGCAGGGTCCGTTGCCATGGAGAGAGTGAACCACTGCACCTCCTGCCCCCTGTGTCAAGCTCTATTTCTGGAGGATTGGCCTCCTATGTCTTTCCAGGTGGGCAACCCAGCGCCTTGTAACTGTCCTACCTGGAGGTCATCCACATTTGTTTTTGAATACAAATGTGTTTCCTTTCATCAGCCCATCCCTATTTTTTATTCTAATATTTTTTTCCAATGATTTTAAATTTTTTAGCAAAGAAAGAACGACCAATGAAGAGAGAAGAGTGTTTGGAATAATTCAAACAGTGTTTGAGTAGACCGAACTACAACTTCGATTCTCTGTACAATCAACACTGATGACACCAAAGGAAGCCTGGAGGCCTTCTGTACTGAGGCTCTGCCTCTGGTTGTCTGCTTTTCTACTTTGGCCTCAAGTCTGAGGGAGCTGCCAGCAGCAGCTTAATTGTCTTAGCTCCTAGAGTGGGCTTTCTCCGGCCCACACCCTGTCCCCAAGCTTTAAGAGGGCTGTGGCTTGGTAGCCATGGCCCCTGTGCACAGGGACACTGCGGTCACTATGTGTGTCAGTTGACCCTCTGGGTCTGTTTTTTACATCAGTCTCTATAAGGGGAAAATGTGAAGGAATAGCTACAAAGCCAGGCAGTCCTTGTTGCAGTGCTCCCTAGGTTCCATGTTGTGACTGAAGGGCCACAAGTAGCAATCTCAATCTTCTTGATGTTTTTTTAAAAAATGACAAAAATTGGGGTATTCCAAGGACTATTGGAGTGTTTTAGGTGCCTGTGATAATGTGTCTAGTTGTCCCCCCAAAGCCTTATGTAAGTTATGGTGCAGATGTGGCAGGAGAAGGAAGTAGCTTGAGGGGTGGGGCCAAGAGGACCTGGGCAGGGCCCAAGGGGCGGGGCCAGATGACCAGGGTTGGCCCTGAGGGGCGGGGCCAGAGAGGTGTGAACCCTTTACACTGGCAGCCTGTGCTTTCTGAGAGATGTGGAGAGGGTCAACCTGGACACGGCAGAGCCCCAGCCTCTCCTCCAGCGTCTTGAAGCTGCCAGTAACTGTAAACCTTTCCTTCCCTCATTTTGAGTGTCAGGTGTTTGTCCCAGTAAGGAGAGAAGAGGAACTAATTAACCAGTGTATGCGCTGCTGGGCAAACTGATGAACCCAAAGAGGATCACCAGGCATCCAAGTTATCTTTCATGCCATCTGAGGGGTCAGAGAAGAGATCAAGGCCCCTCCTGAAAATGTGAGGATGAGTAGCCTATGTCAAAATGGTCCCTTTTAGGAGTAGCTAGAAGAAGGTCTCTTTCCCTTGGTTATTTTTACCAAGGAGTTAGGACCGGCCAGCAAGGCTCCCACACCTTGTCAGGACCCCATAGACTGACCAGCATATGGGGGAGGACAGGAGAGAAATATCCAGGACGGCCTTCAGCATCTCTCCAAGTTTGTAATTTAGCTTTTTTTGCCAAGGGAAAAACGACTAGGTGAGCAGTAGGAACACCTGCGGTGATCTGAGCAGTGGCTTGGGCAGCTTTAACGATGGCCTTGATTTCTCCTGACGATCAGCATCGATGACACTGGAATGTCACTAGGAATGCGCGCTCTCACTCACACTTTACCTCCCGAGTCAAGACTACCGACATTTTGTTTTTAAGGAGACTATGATTTTTAAAACTCTGTCTCATTTTTAACTCAATCTAACTTTGAGGCCTAGCAGGAACAGCAGCTCCCTACCTCTGCCTTTTGTGTGTACCAAGGACTGTATATGAGGGTCTAGATTTAGATGCCTCTGTAGTGTCACCCTGGGAACTCCTCTTATCAGGAACTTGGCGCAGCCCTCAGTTTTCTAAAATGAGTGGTGTGAAGGCTTAAAAAGGGACGACATAGGATGGAGGAATCCAGAATTTAGCCCTTACTCAGTCGGATCCCCAAACTCTCCTGGCTAGTGAGAGAGCTTCCCTTTTGTTCGTTCTAATAAACCGCACCTACTGTGCTCCCCACTGTGGGCCAGTCAGCTTCATCCCTCATCACCCTCAGGAGAAGAGCCCAGGTGGAGAGGATCAGTGGGTTACGCTGAGATGAATGAAACCAGCCTCAAAACGGACGTCGTCTTACTTTTCTCTAGTTTAGTCTAAAACTACTATGAAAGACAACAGGGGCTGGGAAGATGGCTCAGTGGAATAAGCGCTTCCCTGGCAAGCGCAAGGGCCTGAGTTCAATCCCTGGTTCTGCAAAAAAAATAAAATAAAATAAAACTTAATCTTATTTAATTATTCAATAAGTATAAAATCCAGAAATTCAAAATTATCTTGGACTTTTGCCCAGACAGGAAATATGTCCTACTCTCCCCACAGAGTGATCGTAGTGCGCAGTCCTTGTCAAGGGCCCTCTGCCCGCCTTCTCCCCGGAGAGGCCAATGGTCAGCCCTCCCCCGAGGGCTTTCTGTATGAACTTCTCAACTATCAATGCTTCTGAGGGGAATGACCTTTTCCTTTTCCTAATCTTCAGCATTTACCTGAGTGAAAGGGTAAAAATAATTGAATGTAATTCACATCAAAAATAACCATAGCACTTAAAAGTTTTTTGTTTTGTTTTGTTTTGTTTTGTTTTGTTTTTTGAGAAACCAGGGATTGAACAGAGGCCTTGTGCTTGCCAGGGAATCGCTTATTCCACTGAGCCATCTCCCTAGCCCCTGAAAGTTTATTTTCATATGAGTCATGTACTTCTTTTTCCTTTGGAGGTATGTATGGTTTATTGCTTAAATATTTGTTTACAGAAGGTTGGGCATTCAGTAGGATACCCAACATATATCTTAGAATTTTCATGTGGACTCCAATCATGAAAATAAAGAAACTCAATCTTAAGAGTGAGACACAAGTTATATACCTTTAAGTGACCATTTCTGAAGGAATCTGCTATGGCCTTCTCTTGCCACAGTCAGAGCACCTTTACTCCATTTGTTAAATATGTAGGCCAAACTCACTTGTACTCAGGGGAAAAATGGAGAGACACAGGCCCTATTTGGGGGTGGAGGGGTTGAAGTCTGAAATAGGCAATTTCAAGATTGCAAAGCAGAGAGAATTAGACCTAACTACAATATGTTGGTAGAGGATGGGACAATGATTTTGAGAGTTCTAGAAATTTCAAGATGAAGGAAGCCCAGCAGAAGAGTTATTTCTCATTATCTCTATATAAAAGGAAATTTTTATGTGAGGAAATGTGCACAGGTCTCAGATTTCTTGGTCACATACAAATTCCTTCAACACACCATGAGGAATGAAGAAAACTATTATTTTGGCCTGTGGGAAAGTTGAGAACATAATTCAGATCTTCAGAGACAGCAGAAGAGGAAGCATTTCTAGAAGACCAAGTCTAGTTCCAAAATTGTCTTAAACTTTTACCCAAAAGTGATATTCATCTCTGACGTTTTAGAAGGAGCAAGAATATCTTCCAAGACAAAAAATGATCTCATTCTTCGCAAATATGAGCAAACTGAAAAGTTTTATTTTAATTACAATAAAGAATTTGTTGGCTTGGGAACAAAAGTGTGTGGATGTTTGTTAAACGTTCAAGTTGTGGGGTGATAGGAGTGAGGCAGCAACAGTTTATTTCTCAAGAAAAGGAAAGAATTTCTTGTTAATCAAATTGGTTCATTGAGACTGATCACACCTGGATATACCACACATTTTTCTCTCATTTGTGAAACTGCTTTCATTCTTTCTGGCTTTGGGGAATCACTACTAGGTTGAGTTCTGGGAGATAAATTCTCCAGGCATGCCTATTCTTCAGAGTACAGCTAACATAAGAAATGACCTCCGTCCTTCTGTGAAAATGTAAGCAAACAAATGTGAAGGAATTCTACAATCATGTTCATCTACAAGGTTACCTCATGCAAAGAGAGAACTGAGCTTTCTAACAAACTATATGGGTTAAGATGCTTGCTGTTAGGCCGAAGGTAAGGACACATGAGTAGAAGTGACAAGCAGACAGTATCTACCAGCCTAGAAATAATGTAGAGGAGAACTTCAGTGGGAGCCACTAGTACAGCTTAGGGTCCTGTTCTTCAGCTTCCTGCATTCCTTTCTCTGTGTCTCTCAAGAAGAATTCACAGTGAGCAAACACCAATACCTTCTGCTTGTTTTACAGACTTAGGATGTGTTCTCCTGCTAAATCAATCAAGCATCTACTACTGGCCAAGAGCACCATTCAATGCACTACATAGCCATGAAAGCCTCAGAAACGAACCTGAGCTCTCAACCTCTGGTGAATGAGCCCTGTCAGGCAGATTCATTCGAGAACAGGCAGAAAACACAGACAGATTTTCATTAAGCCTAATCTTTAAACAGAGAAAATAAAACAAAAATAACGTCCCATGCTTTCATAATTAATTCAAGTATGGAAGGCTGGTTCTCGACTTCTATTCTGGCCTCTTTCTGCCTCTGGGTATAAATAATCTCCCTTCTTCTTATTTCCTTCTCCATTTCCGCCTTTCTCTTTTCCTGTTCCAGCTTATCTTCCATCTTTCTGATCTTCTCTTCATACTGCTCCCTTAGCTGAGCTTTCTCCCTCTCCAGCTGTGCTCTGTACTTTTCCTGCACCAGCTGGACTTGTTTCTGAATCTGCTCCTCAGCCTTGCAGTACCACTTGTTGCTGAAGTATTCCCCACCATTCTCCCCCACGATGCGCTGGACGAGGGCCAGCAGCTGGTTTCTCTGGGCGTCCTGCTCAGCGCCTGTCGCCCTGTTGTTGACTGCACAGTAGCGATCGCCAAACTCGCCTGTCAGCATTTGCACGCAGTCTGGGGCATGCCTGAAGTAATCGCAGAGGTCCGTGTCCTCCAAATCATCTTTCCTAGTGAGTACAAGCATCATGAATCTCCTGGCACTGGGTGCGAACATACTCAGGATCTTCTGTGTGGCCTTGCTCTCTTCCTCCGTGTAACGGCCAATAGGGATGACGAGGACCAGAACGTGAGGCCCCGGGGAGGTCAGGAGGACGCTGTTGGCGATCTCCTTCTGCGTGTCCGCATCCTGGGTGTTAGTGTCAAAAACGCCAGGGGTGTCGATGACAACAATTTTTCTTCCATTCCAAGTGGTGCTCCCTCTCTGGCAGACCTTGGTGATGGACCTCGCTGTGATGCCAGAAAGAAAGGCCACCTCTCCTAGGATGCTATTGCCCGTTGCACTTTTTCCTGCTCCAGTTTTGCCCAATAGGATGATTCTCAGCTGAGAATTTCCATAGTCTTCATTTTCAGGCCCTGGGATATGAAGGAAACCAAAGCCACACCATTAGAAGCTAACTCCAACAGCGTCTCGTGCAGAGTCCCCCTCCCCTGTGCCCCTCTCTATTGCTGATTCTAGCCTTCCCTCCACCATCACTGTGCTCACAAGATCCGCAGGCAGCTTTGTGGCTCCTGGCTGTCATGCAGCGCTTGGGCAAGGAGCCTGTCCCTTGACCTCCTGTCTTCACTTTCTTCTTAGGATTCCCTTGTACTTGTTACTGTGACCTTCAGTAGCTTTATACCACACAAAGTGGAAGCAAAATGGCTTCAGGAAAAACAGCTCAGAGGCTCAAGTGCCTGCCTGGCAAGTGCAAGGTCCTGAGTTCAATCCCCAATACCGCAAGAAGAAGAAGAAGAAGAAGAAGAAGAAGAAGAAGAAGAAGAAGAAGAAGAAGAAGAAGAAGAAGAAGAAGAAGAAGAAGAAGAAGAAGAAGAAGAAGAAGAAGAAATTTCAGAAGAGAACTGTAAGCTGCTGGTGGTAGTTCTTCCAAGATGATATAGGAAGTATTACAACTGACTTTGGGATACCTGCAGTGCAAGATATTTTTTCCCAATTTATATTCAAAATGTCACTTTTCTACTTCCCACTAAGTAGCAAAGGAGGGGAGTTAACAACCAGTCACTATCCTGAGTCAGGGTTTCTCAGAGTTGAGAACCAGAAGCCCAGGATTTTTTCAAAAGGCTATTTCTAAAAGTTAAGTAATGAGAACACTGACTCTAGGAAGGCTAAGGCCACCTCAGGACAAGTGTAGGTGGAGTTCCGATCGCTATTTAATTGCCATCACAGGGGAAGACTGTGGCAGTTCATGTCTTCCCGTCTTCCCAAAGCCTCTTGCAGTCGTGCTGGGGGGAGGGACTAGGAGATGGCTGACTCTGGAGTTTGGGATGGATTCATTGCCCAGTGCTGGGACGATGAGTGTGAGTGATACACCCACCCTGGGGCTGGGGGCCTGCATGCAAGGCAAGGGATGGGAACAGCCTTCTCCCCCGCTCCTCCCTTTGTGCTCTCGCTGCTTTCACTGCCTTCTGCTGCCATGACCTATTGCTCCTCTGCCATGCCTCCCTGCCTTGGAGCCAGCTGACTATGAACCAAAACTCCACCAACTGTGAGCTAAATAAACCTTTCCTTCCCCAACTTTGGGCCTTGGGTATTTTGTCCCAGCAACAAGAGGAAATTAAACAAGACAAAGACTAAAGGATCTCCTGAAGGCAATGGTGAGTTGGCCCTAGGAAAAGGGCCTAAGAAATTCATGGCAAGTGAAATGCAAAACTGTCAGGTGGCTCCAGCAGTTCCAGTACTGCCACAGCTTGTCAGTGTTGAAAGTGTGTGGATGACAGTCCGTGGTGGGGACATGCAAACATGGTGGGGGTTGTGATTGTGCAAACACAAATCTTCCTCCCTGTTGTGTGCTTCTTTAAGATGTGGATTCGAAACTCCTCCCATTAAAATGCAGCCCAAGAGTTATGGGACTTGCTTAGAGTCACAGTGCAGTAGGAAGCACAATGCAAGCAAGGACTCCACAGAGCTCTTGCACTGTGACCCCAGGACAACCCCATGATGTTACTGTAGCCACGCGGAAAGCCCACCCGAGAGCTGTCCGTGGGGCTGTGGAGACCGTCAGGCAGCACCCTGAGCCACCGGTTACCACAGATGCGTGGGCAAGGGGCTGAGATGACAAGAGCTGGCTCAGCCCCAAGAACTGCCCTGCTGGCCTGGAAGGCCTGGAGTTACTACACGGGGGCTGATGTGTGGAGCTACTACCCTGAGAGACAGTTTGCCAACTCAGCAAAGGCTCGATTGGCCTAGCCTGGCTCCCTGGGTACAGGAATAATGGGGAGTTACGTGGTGAGCCAAGCGCGTCACCCTCTTTCGTTCGTTGGCCGTAGTGAGGCCACCAGGAGCAGGGAGACGCAGGGCCAGGCTGGGGGCTCACGGCTCCCACTTTCTTCCTCCCCAGCTCTCTTCCATGGAAGAGAAGGGCAGGAAAGCATCCAGAGAAGCCGCAAGGGAGGACTGCGAGCCTGGACTGCTCCGAGGCCATTCTGGCTTTCTCTAGCCCACGTAGCTGTTGTGGCCGCATCATGAGGAGAGAGTGCAGAGTCGAGAGAGGCGGAAGAACAGGGTGAAGGGAGAGAAATGAGGGGCGGGGCTGGCTTGTCTTCTTCCCGCTCTGCTGGGGGCTGGCTGGACCCGCCCCTCCCACGCGCCCTCCCCTGTGCAGCCCGACCTGGCAACGCTGGCCACGGCTCTCCCTGGCTGGTCCCTGCTTTATGGAGGTGCGAATTCTTGCCATGGTACTGGGCTGCCATTGCGGTTTGAATTCCTGCAGGTAAAGACACATAAGCACGTCATTTTAAGGAAAGGGACAGCCACTTGGAATCCTGACCTCCTACAGAACCACCGCTTTCTCCTTTGGCATGAACTCGCGACTCGAATTCTGCCGCCCTCCCTCCCACAGTTGGCTTCGATTCTCCAGGTTCGGGCTGCTGCGTTTCCTTCAGAGTGTGGCAGCATTTCCAGCAGCAGTTCCGGCCCCTGCTCCTCCTCTCAAGCGACTCAGGACTATGGTGCCCGTCACAGGGCCTCTGCGGCCTGCCTGCTTCTGAAAGTCCCAAGCTCTGATGTCGCCCACTGCTATTTCGTGGGCACCCCGAGCAGAGCTGGCTCCGCCCTCCTGCCGACCACAGTCCCTCACCCCCTTGGTGGGATCGCCACGCAGCCGGGCTCCTGCGAGCCCTGGAGTCTCCCCCAGCTCTCCTTCCCTGGCTCTCATGTCCACCACCAAGCCCTACAGATTCGACTTCCAAACATCTCAAAACTGTGCCTCTAGCCCTCTCCGTGCTGATTTAGTCCACTGTCACAGCTTCCTAATGGGCCAGTTTGCCTTCAGGCCATCAGGTCTGACTTTAAAGCTAAAAATTCATGGAATTTTTTTTTTCTTTATGCTCCCTTGTGGCTTCTTATTGCCTTTAAAAAGTAGTTTAAATCTTTGCTGGTTCAACACTACCAATAATGAATGTAACACGTTACATAAACAGAATCAAGGATTAAAAATCACCTGTTCATTGCCATGGAGGTGGGAAAAGCCCCCAGCAAAACCTGACATCCCTTAATGACACAAGCCCCAAAGGAACTATCTTAAGACTCTCTCCCTCACTGTAACGAGGGCTATCTATGACAAACACAGCTAATAACATACCGAAAGGGGGAAGCTAAAAGATTTTTATGTAAAATAAGGAAAGAAATGAAGGATCCACCATCACTTTTTTCAAAATAATCATTGGAATTTTAGCTGGAAAAATCAGGTTAAAGAAGAAATTAAAGGAAGACACTTGCAAAAGGAAGGAGGCAAACTATCCCTATTTGCAGGTAATGTGATGCTTCACTTACAAGAGCCTAAAATTGCCACCCGATGACTTTGATCTGATGAGCAAATTCAGCGAAGTGTCAGGATGCCAGCAACTGACAAGAGCCGATTGCCTTTCTATACATGAACCTGCTGAGAAAGAAAGTTTTAAAAATTAATTCGCAATATCATTTTAAAAAGAAAGAAAAACGTTATCTGGGAAAGAATGTAACAAGGAGCCTGGCGTGGTGGCGCCTATCTGTAATCCCAGCACTCAAGAGGCTGAGGCAGGAGGATTGTTGTGAGTTCAAGACCAGCCTGAGCTACAAAGTGAGCTTAAGGCCAGCCTGAACTGCATAGTGAGACCCTGTCTCAAAAAGACACACACACAAAAAAAAGAATGTAACAAGGGAGATGGAAGACCATAAGACTTCTATCATGAAAATTACATAACACTGAGGAAAGAAATTAAAAAGGAAAGAAACTAAAGTAAACACAAGAAGGTGGCGAGAACACCATGTTCTCGGGTCAGCAGAACAAGTGTCAACAAAATTGCTGTATTTCTGAAAATTCAGTAATAGCTCACATCAAAATGCCAACGACAGTCTTCACACAACTAAAAAAAAAAAAAAAATGAATCCTAAAGTTCATATAGAAACACAGAAGATACAAGATTGTCAAAGAAATTCTGAGCAAAGGGATAGCAAACTAGAGCTACCAAGATACCCAGATTAAAAACATACACTGCACAGCCATGTGAAGAAAATCAAAGTGGTGCTGGTATCAGATCAGACACATGAACCAGTGGCCTACAGCAGGGGACACAGAAACAAGCAACTATCGCCATCTGATGCTTGACAAAAGGACCAACAACTTGTTGGTGAAAAGACAACCTCTTTAACAAATGGTTCTGGAGAAAAGGCATCCGTGTGCAAAAGATTGAAAGCAGAAAGGAGATCCCTATCTCTTGAGCAAAAATTACTTCAAAGGAAAGATCTTAGTATAAAACCTAACTGCTGAAGAGGGGCACAGTGGCTCACTCCCCGTAATTCCAGCACTCTGAGGTACTGAGGCAGGAGACTGTTGCAAGTTTGAGACCAGCCTGAGCTATAAAGTGAGCTTAAGGCCAGCAGCCAGCCTGAACTATTTGGAACTCTGTGTCAAAAAGACAAAAAGAAAAAAACAAAAACTCCCAACCGCTAAGCAGAAGATAGCGGTAACACTTCACGGCTTCCTGATTGAATCTTCTATAACGCAAAAAATAGTAAAGGAATTGACAAATAGGACCACATCGAATTAAGAAGCTTCTCCCAGCAAAGGAAGCTATTAACAGTGAGGAGCTGGTCTATAGAATGGGAGAAGACTTACTGTGAGCACCCGCAGAGAAGAGGAAAGGAACAAGGCCAAGGGGACGGGCAGGGAAGGGAAGGTAACTGCAGGAGTGACCAAAGCACGTTGTGTGCAGGAAAGAATCTGCCACAACGAAATCCGTGAATCTGGATACTTACTATGCATTAATAAAAAATAAATAAAAATTAAAATAAACAAAAGAAAAGAATTCAAACCCACACGATAGTCCATAAGCCCCTCCATAATAACAACCTTCTCAATTTCCCAGATCCTTTAAGCTACTTCTTTTAAGGACTTTGCAGAATGGTCTTCCCTCTCTGGAGCATTTCCACCCTTGTCTGCTGTCCCGATTATTCCTGCTCAGCCCTCTGGCCTCTGCCCCCAGAAATCTCTTCCACAACACCTCCCCCTGGCGCCAGCACCAGCCCAGCCTGGGACACTGCGGGACACTGCAGGCTGGTGCAGTGAGAGCTCTGGAGGCGTCCTGGGGCTCCTAGCAGGACGCATTACAACCAATGATATCTTACTGCCCCCCCCCGCCTCTTAGGCCCGAAGCTTGCTGTTGGGAGGACCTCGCATCCAGTGCCTCTGCTTGTCCCCTGGAGTGAAGCACAGTGCTGCACACAGAGGTCCCCAATAAGTATTTGCTAAAGAAATGAATTGGTAAACAGTCTCTCTGCCTCTGGTTTCTCTTTTCTTGCCTGGCCAGCATCTGAGTTGTGAAAATAATGATTCTTTCTGCCTTAATCAGCACTTGGTGGTATTCACCTTTCAAGGTTCTCTTGCCTTGCTGCCCACAAATGCTTTGAAGAACTCTCCCTGGAGCAGACTCTGACCAGGACAGGATCAAAATGTTCTTGTTAAGGGCAAGGCCACAGGTGGGAAGCAACACATACAAATTGGAAGCACAAAGTCACACCCTTCTTTGGAAGGAAAGGCTCTTTCTTTCTTTCTTTCTTTCTTTCTTTCTTTCTTTCTTTCTTTCTTTCTTTCTTTCTTTCTTTCTTTCTACCACAATGTGATGTTAGGTGAAGAGCAGGGACGCCATCAGAAAAACAGGATCTCTGGCGCTTCTGAGGCTCCCTTCTTCCAACACAGGAGCTCCTAGTACTGCTCTGCCCATCCAACTTCAGATGCAAAACAAAGAGATGGGGTCCATGGCTGCCAACCTCACGTGGCCCAGCTCTGCCTGGAGAACAAGCGCCCTTCCATTCCAGCCTCTCCTGCACGCTCATTGCCTGTGGCGGCATTTCTTTCTTCCTATTTCCTAAGAGGGGGCTCAATTCTGGGTGAACCTAGGGAAAGGCTGTCCCTGAAGAGCCAAGTTAGGTAGGGGACAGCTCTGAGCAGACAGTCAAAGGAGCGAGAAAACCTCAGACTGCAAAGCCTCTGAAGGGTGTGCGCCGGCATGGGAGGGCTGAACACTGTGCTGGGCTCTGCGGGCCCACATTTTTCTCGACACCACCTCTCCAGAGCAAATTCTGTCTACTCACCCAACTAATTCTAGGCCAGGAAGCAAGAGCTCAGTTTTACATTGTATAATCGTGCAGGAGTAATTTATTTGTAAAACACATGTACTATAAGTGACATCAAAAGATACATTAATTTGAAGGCTCAGCATTCAAGAAAGATTACAATCTAAAATTAGCATAAACAAGAGACAGGAACCAACCAAAAAAAAGTATTCTAAGAGCAAGTTTTCTCGGGGGTTATAGGAGAGCCAAACCCTCTCTAACCATATTGGATAATCTCCACACACACACACCCAGACCTGGTCCCTTACCTGGAAAGGTCCCTTACCTGGAAAGTCTGGGTCGTGCAGCCTTCTCGATTTTTCGAGTGCTGCTAAACCAGGATTTCAAGCAGGAAGAGCACAGAGGAAGTGAGGGGAGGGACGGCCGAGACTTGCTTGTTCTAGGGACCTGCCCATTTCATCATCCAGTTCCACTACCCGGCAGATTGCCATGCCATGGGCCACACAGAATTACTGAGCATTTGAAACGTGGTAGGTGTGGGTGCAGAGCTGAGTCTTGAGCCTTAATTAATTTGAAGTTAAACAGCTATGTATCCCTCATGACTACAGAACACTCTGATGGGTTTTGCTGTGCAATTCTTGGGAAACAAAAAATAAAACACTGGATCAAAATCCACAGGCTTGCCAGCTACTCTCCAGGAGCTGTGGATTCCTGGATCCACTGTTTGGGAAAACAGGATGAGTAGTCCACTTTAGTTCCTGTGGCCTCAAGCCTATGATAGTGTAGGCAGCTATCTACTCTCCCTCCCTTCTATAAGAGATAGGGGGCTGGGGAGATAGCTCAGTGGTCTAAATGTCTGCCTGGCAAGCATAAGGACCTGAGTTCAATTCTGGTACCACATTGCCCTCCTGGCCCCGGAACCAGGCATGGTGGCCCACACTGGCAATCCCAGTGCTGGGGAGGCTGAGACAGGAGGATCACTATGAGTCTGAGCTGTGTAGCATGAACTGCTCTGTTCCACACTCTGTTCCAAATAGATAAATAAAAAATCATTAAAAATAGAAAAGAAGAAAGGGATAGAGATGCTGATTTCAGGATATATCCTCAAAGTCATCTGCCAGAAACAAAGGAGGATAAATGACCCTCACTTGACTAAGCAGGATGGACCCAAGGTTGCTTTGTGAGACAGTGTTAGAATCATTTAAAGTAGTCTACCATAGGGCCAGGAAAAGGTTCAGTGGCATCAGTGCTTACCTGGCAACAGTAAGGTCCCCAGTTTGATCCCCAGTACTGCAAACAACAAACAAATAAATAAATAAAATAGTCTACCATTAACACTTGAGGCCATCCCCCAGTAAAATAAAAACTAGAAGCACTATAATGGGGGCTCTGGTTCTGCGTTATACCCACTATTCTCCCATTAGAAAAGGACTATTTATCATATGCTCCACAAATGAGACTTTAGAATTGTAGGCTTCCTTTTTTCTTTTCTTTCTCTCTCTCTCTCTCTTTTTTTTTACCAGAACTGGGGATTGAACTCAGGCCCTTGTGCTTGCCAGGGAAGCGCTTATTCTACTGAACCATCTCCCTGGCCCCCTGTAGGCTTACTTTTGCATTACTTTATTAATTGTACAAATTGGTAGCAAGTTTAAAGAGAGAGAAGAGATAAGACAGGAAATTCTCTGAGATAAATTTCTCTAATTTCCCTTTAGATTTCTTCTTTGACTCACGGTTTATTTATTTATTATTTAGGTACCGGGGATTAAACATGGGACTTTGGTCTTACCAGGCAGGTAGGTGCTTACACTGCTGTGCCATCTCCCCAACCTTTATCCTTTATTTGGGAAGATATAATTTGCTTTCCAATATTTGAGGATTTTTCCAGATACATTTTTGTTGGCGCTCTCTAACTTCATTGTCATCAGAGAACACACTTGGTGTGACCTGGTGCCTTCCTGGCAGTACAGACTTCCTGTTGCCCGGAATGTGGTCCGTCTTAGTAACTGTCCCACGTACATTTGAAAACCCTAGACTGCTATTTGGGGTGGGTCAGCCTACAGATATGAGCTGGCCCAGTGTGGTCGGCCCTGTAGTTTTTGGACTGAGGAACATCAAGGTCTCCAGCTACAACTGGATTTGCCTGTCGCTTCCTGCGCTTGTTTCTTCCATCAATCTTGGCGTCATGTACTTGGAAGTTACGATTAGAGACACAAAAGGTTGGGATGCTTCGGTCATCCCAAGTGACTAGCCCCTTTGTCCTTATGAAACACGCTCTCTTTTCTTCATAAGATTTCTTGTTTTGAAACCTACTATCGGGGATTTGGGTTGTGCCAGGGGTTGAACCTTGTGCCTCGCAAGTGTTCTCGGCAGGTACTCTTCCATGGCATATTTTCCAGGCCCTTCCAGATTGGTTTCGATATTATTAAGGGCATAACTTTTCCTATTTTTAATCCTGCCTTGCTGGGAACATGTAGTCAAGTCTGTATGTTTTAACCTAGGTATTTAGATCCTTTATGCTTCATGCGATTAGCAATATACTTGGGCTTAGATCTATAATTTTTACAATTTATTCTCTATTTGTCCAGTCTGCTCCCCTTTCTCCCATTTTATGCTTTCATTTTTAACTCTCTGCTGGTTTAGCGGCTACAGTTCATTCTGTTCTCTCGGCAGTTGCCTTGGGGCTTGCAGTCTGCCTCTTTACTGCAGCGCAGTCTGCTCCAGGGATCATGCAGCCCCTCATGTGCAGTAGAAGAGCTGCTCCATGCCTAATGTCTATTTCCTTCTCCATGTCTCAGTATTACGGCCGCCTTCCATTCAGGGTCTACGTACCTTATGAACTCTAGATGATCTAAGCAAGTGTTCTTCCATAGCATATTTTCTAGCCCCTTTCCAGCTCCTTCAAATGACATAGAGAGTGACAGGGACAGGGACAAATTAGGGCACAGTTCTGGATCCCTGACAATAACAGTAAGTCCGATGTTCAGGAGTGCTTCATGGGTCAGACCGGCAAGCACTCACGAAAGTCCATGTGCTTGGTGAGTTTTCATCTTTATGTGCACTGGTGAGATGCTGCCCTAAAGACCTCCGCAGACGACTTTGGCAGCTTTACATAGGATCTGGCAGAGAACAAGTGAGATAGCACTGGGGCTCGGGCACTGCTAGCTCTGACAAGCTCATCCCAGGCCTTGCAAACTTTCCTCTCCTGCCACTTAGCAGGATCCCAAGAATTTGCAGCCAAAGATTGGGATGATAGAAACAGTCTCCTAGTGTGGCCAGAATGCAGGAAGGTGTCTAGTGACCCCACCAGCCCTGGAGGACATTGCCATGGAGTGTCAGCAGCGGGTGCTCCTGGCTTCATCTCCTCCTCCTGCTGCACAGCTTGACATCTCCTGCTTCACCCATGGACAAACATCTGTACCATTGTGTTAGAAATCAGAGGGCAAAGAGACAGGAGCTGTGATCCTCAGCTGGTGGCAGCCCATTCCCCAGAATAAGGTCAGTGGCTGTGAACATCACCAGGTGCAGTAGCACTCTTCTCTGCCACAACCCCTTCGGGCTTCAGCTCTTTCGCTTTTTGTCTATTCCATCGCACAGAGCTGTGCTCCCTTAGGAGGACGGAAAGGCTATGACGGAGGGGCCTTGCGTCCCCCTGTGTATGCAAGGTCATGCCCAGAATAGACTGCACGAAGGGAGGAATTTCCCATGGAAATCCCCTTGGGCATCCTCCGGGCTGGGCCTGCTCCAGGGAGAGCACTGGTGCCTGCAGTCTGAAGACAAGGCCGCTTCAAGGGTGATCCCAGCTGTGCCTTGAGCTGAGTGACATGGCCAGCTCAAGCCTGAACTGACTAGAGAAATCCTAGCAGGTCCATTATCAAAATTATCAGAATAATTTTTGGTTATTGCTTAGTTTCAACCAATGGCAACTTACAGTTTTGTACGAGAATGCACGAATGGCCACAAATAGTTCTGTATGAACACAAATGCATGACAATACTTTGCATTTCTTGCTTGATCTTACTGGCATTGAACAAGAGATCAGGGTCAAGGTGACAGATTTTCCATGTGGTACCTATTCTATCAAATGGATTGACATGGTCTCTCTTCCTGAAACCCCTGTGAAAGTGAAGAGGGTGGCACAAAAGCTAAAAACCAGCAGGTATCATGGAGAACTCAGGAGTCAGTGATCAGACACAAACACAGGTCTGGGAGGCAGAAGGAGCAGGACGTTTCAGGCAGAACATGCCTAAGAGTGTGAGCCCAGAGAGGCTGCAGCCCCAAAGGCTGAGCCTCCGAAGGAGACTCGAGTTCAGAAATGTTGGCTGCAAGGAGCCGGGTGTTGAAAGTGGGAGTTAGTAAAAGCTTTGCATGTGAAACAGTGGGCCCCACAATCCCCTCCCTGCCCATAATCCAGAACCCCAAATTGCAAGGTGGCTCCCCAGGTAGGCCATTAAGAGGCTTTTCTCTAGAGGTTAGGCATCTCAGAGGAAACCCTTTGTACCAAGTCCCCAGGTTCCCTCTACATAGCTGCCTCCTCCTGCTGTCACCTTCAATGTGCTCTGCAGTCCACACCTACCCAGGAGAGAGCCTCTAGTTTTCTAATAATTGATTCTTAATCTGGGAAAGACCACCAAGCCAAGCTGACACCTGAGAAAAGACAAGGAAAGGCAAAAATACAGAGTAAAAATAACCCTGAAGAGAACTATTAATTCTGGATATCAAAATGAGAAAAGTCAGCCAACAAGCACAGTTAAATTTCCCTTTCGGTTACCCAGATTACAAATTCTATTGCTGTGCAGGCAAGAAAATAAGCCTTCCTGCCCTGGAGCATAAGCATGTGGACAGTCAGACTAGGCAGTGGAGGCCGGGGGAGCAGCTGACCACCATGGTGAGGATGTTGGCCAAACACAGAGGGCCGGGGAGACAGCTCAGTGGAATAAGCGCTTCCCTGGCAAGCCCAAGGGCCTCAGTTCAATCCCCGATTCTGCCAAAAAAAAAAAAAAAAAAAGAAACAAACACAGAGGACTCACCTTTGCTTTGCCAAGCCATGCTGATATGAAAGTAAGAGACAAAGGCAAGAACCCATTCAAGGGAGGAGCCATGCATGGACCTTCCACCCTAAAACCCAACAGGGGCCTCCCTCAAAGGAGGGGTCCCCATCAGTGAAGTGGCATTTGGTCAGCGCACATGTGATCCACTTTCAAACGTCCATAATGCAGTTCAAAGGGGAAAAATGAGGCTGAAAGGAAACAGAAGCGAGTAAAGAAACCTGTAAAGCAATCATGGCTCCTTGATTTTTGTTGTTGTTGTTGTTCATAATGGATTCTTTTTACTGATCAGATTCACCAAAACACAGTCAAGGAACCTAACAGATCCCAAAGCCAGAAACTGAGAAATTCATTGTAACACAGACAGAGAGAATGGAATTGAAAGGCAAGAAGAATGTAGAAAGTTATTAAGGTGGGCACCTATCATGGCCAAGCAGGTGTCATTCCAAGGAGGCAAGGCTGGCTTAATGTGCACAAATTAATAAACGGAACCTACCACATGAGTGAAGCAAGAACAAAAACAAAAATCACAGGATTATCTCAACAAATGCAGAAAAAGCATTGACAAAAAATCCAGGATCCGTTCAAGATTTCAAAAAAACTGAACAAGTAGGCATAGAAAGACCCTCTCTCACCAGTAGATCCATTATTATTAGCCTGCTGGCAACAGCATGTCCAATCAGGGAATGCTGGAAACTTTCCTTCCAAAATCAGGAACATCACGAAGCTGTCCAGTGTCACCGTTCCTGATCAATGCAGATCTCAGTTCTCAGCCAGAGTGATCAGGACAGAGAACTAAACAAAAGGGACATTCAGGAAGTAATGACACTGTCATTATTTGGAGATGACATGATCCTTTACATCGAAGATCCCAAGAATTCCACCAAAACACTCCTACATTTGATTCCAAAATTCAGCAATGTAGCAGGATACATAATGGCACACAAAAATCGAGAGCATGCCTGTATATCAACAATGAGCCCACATGGGGGAAAATTGGGAGATACATATAATCCTCAATAGTGTCAAGAAGAATTAATACTTGGGCATTAACTCGCCCAAGGAAGTAAACGACATCTACAATGGAAATTAAAGTGGTCTGAAAAAACGAGATCAAAGAAGACCTCAAAAAATGGAAAGAGGGGCCGAGGAAATGGTTCAGTAGAATAAGCACTTGCCTGGCAAGTGCAAGGGTCTGAGTTCAATCCCCAGTTCCACCAAAAAAAAAAAAAAAAGAAAAGAAAAGAGGGCTGGGGATATAGCTCAGCAGCATAAGCGTCTGCTTATCAAATGTAAAGTCTGAGTGATCCCTGGTACCACAAAAAAAAAAAAAAAAAAAAGGAAATGTATTCCAAATTCCTAGAAAGGCTGAACAAATACTGTCAAAATGGTCACACGTCTAAAACCAATGCACAGAATTAATGCAATCCTAATCAAAATACCAGGGCCACTGAGACATGTCAGTGGACTAAGTGCCTGCTTTGGCAAGTGCGGGGACCAAAGCTTGATCACCAGGGTCAGATACGATGCTGGCCCACCCCCTGGGATGCACTGAGCCAACCAACAGGTCTGAGTGTGGTGGTGCACGCCTGTAATCCCAGCACCGGGGAGGCTGAAAGCAGGAGGATCACTGAGTCTGAGCTGCATAGTAAGACCCTGTACCAAAGACATAGATCAAACTATTAATAACATTCCTCACAGAATTAGGAAAAATAATCCAACAATTCACTTGGAACCAAAAGAGATCTAGTAAAGCAAAATCAACCCTGGGTACCAAGAGCAGTGCAGGAGGCATCACAATCCTAGATTTCAAGGTGCATTACAGAGCTACAGTAATAAAAATAGCGTGGTACTGGCATAAGCACAGACATGCAAATCAACTGAAAAGAATAGAGGCTGCAGAAATAACCCCAGACATATTTAGCCATCTGATTTTTTTGACAAAGGGGATAAAACATGTGCTGGAGGAGTAAATGTGCTGGCAGAAATGCGCTTCACCCATGCAAAAGACTGAACTTAGACCCATGTATCTCATCTTGGACTAAACCAAGTTCAAAATGGATCAGAGATCTAATGTTAAAAGAGGAAAACTTAATCTGATGAGGAAGATAAAGCAAGTAGAATTCTTGAAGGAGTACACACAGGAGAGGATGTTCTGAACAGAATTCCAATCACATAAGGAAAAACATCAAGATCCAACAAATGAGGCCAGCCAAATAGCTCAGCAGATTAAAGCACCTGCAAGCAGGTTCAGGGACCAGATGTTCAATCCCCAGGCCTGCTGTGCTGGTTCAGTCCACCCTCCCCACCCCCAGTGGAGAGCGCCCTGAGATGGCATTTAGACTGGGTGTGCTGGCGTGTGCCTGTAATCCCAGATCTTGGGAGGCTGTAAGCAGGTGGATCACTGAGTCCAATCTAGCAGTGGGGCCCTGAGCACCCTGTAGACCCTTCCCTAAAATACAAAAAAAAAAATCAAATGGAATCATCAAATTTTAAAGTGTCTGCACAACAAAGAAAGAGACAATGACCGGATGGAAGAAAAAATTGCCAGCTGTTCCAGAGGGCTAAGATCTAAAATATACAAAAAACTGTAAGTTTTTAGCCCTCCTGAAAATAAAAGACTTAATCAAAATGTGGGTAACTGAAATGAAGAGACGCTTCTGAGAAGAAAGATAAGTGACCAACAAATGCATGAAGCAACATCAGACACCTTTGGGCACCAGAGAAATGCGAATTAAAACAACACTGAGATCCCTTCTAGCCCCAGAAAGTATGACTGTCCTCCGCCCCTCTGTCCTCGAGAAACCAAGTAAATACAAGGTTGCCAGGACAAAGGACGCCTCTGCATTGCTGGTGAGGATGTGAACTAGTGAAATGCTATGGAAATCTGTGTGCTGGTTCCCCAAAAACTAAAAATAGCAATTCCACTCAACCCAACTAATTCCCTTCTGGATTCCATTCTGAAAGAGTCAATGACATCGTGTTCAGTGACACATGCATACCCACGTCTACAGCCCCACAGCTTGTAATAGCTAAGTCTTTAAAGTGATCTGTACATGCACCAACAGAAGAATGGGTAAAGCACATGTGGCATTTAGGCACAATGGAGTACTACTCTGCCATAAATAAAGTAAACTTGAATCATTTATAGTAAAATAAAGACACCCTGAGACCACAGTATTAAATGATGTAAGTCAGATGCACAAGCTTAGGTATTGCACAGTTTCCCTTATATAAGAAATCCAAATGTAAGTAAAGAGCAAAATAAAATGCGGATAGTAGGGAAATGGAGAGACACCCCCAGCAAAAGGGAGGGGACTGAGAGATGGGCGGCGGGGGAGGGGACGGAAAGTGGATAAAGACAGACTGTAGATGCGGGGTCGAGGCGCCAGCTCTCCACAGGAATCTAATCCCTAGGCGCTGCAAACATGGACCAATAAAAACAACACTTGAGGGTCGGCCAGATAGCTCAGTGGGCTAAAGCGCCTGCTTAGGCAGAGCTCAGGGGCCAGAGTCTACCCCCTGCGTGCCGTGCCGCCCCGCCCCAGGAGCACGGCTGAGATGGTGATAGAGACTGGGTGTGGTGTAATCCCAGCCCTCAGGAGGCTGTGAACAGGAGGACCACTGGGAGTCTGATCTTCGTAGTGGGACCTTGTAGACCCTGCCCCAAATTCATTAAAATAAGATAAACTTGAAAAACTAGCTCGTGTCAGTTTCATGGATACCTTTCTGTTAGGTCGCTAAGGTTATTATTCATGGAAGTGACAGAGTACACATATGCCTAAATTCATGCATTCAAAATTAATAAACGCACTAGTAATATTTTGAGAATTATAAACATTTTTCAAATGAAAAGATGAGTCTATGGAAAAGTTGAAAGTAGAAATGTTTACAAATATAGCAACTGGATTCTAAACCAAAAAAAAATTAGTTTAATTCCACTTTTTATTGAGAAACTATTGTGTGCCAGGTGCATATACAGTAGCAATCAGCAGGTGGGATCTTGCTGTGTTTGCTGAGGAGATGAAAACAAAGAAGCCAGGGCCTGGGGAGATGGCTCAGTGAAATAAATGCTTCTCTGGCAAGCTTAAGGGCCTGAGTTCAATCCCCAGTTCCGCCAAAAAAGAAAAAAAAAATTCTGTGTGCAATTAACAACATTTAAAAAATAAATAAATAAATAAATAAATAAATAAAATAAGTTAGATAAATAAATAAAGAAAAAAGAAAAAAAAATTTAAGAAAGAAGAAAAAGAAAACAAAGAAGCCAGCATGGGGCGCAGGCCTGTAAACTCTACTCTCTGAGGATGCGGTAGGAAGATAGGAAGTTCAAATCCAGCCTGGGGAACTTAATGACTTACTGAGACTCTGACTCAAAATAATAATAATAAAAAAAAAAAAGGCAAAAAGGCTGAGGAAGTAGCTCAGGATAAAGGCTCAGGGTTCACTCTCTAGTACAGAGAAAGAGGGGAAAAGAGACAGAAAGATAAAGAAAAATAACATTTTTAAATTATAAAATATATTTGATGTTAACTTACATAAGAGTTGATAAAGAAGCGCAAGGGTCACAGAAGGCAAACTAGACTTGTAAGTAGTGAGGTAGGGAATACGGCGGAGTCCGCCTCACAAAGACTGAAATGACCTACAGAGGTGTCGTATTTATAACAGGAGTAAGTTAACTACAAGAGAAAATACAGGGGCTGGGAAGATGGCTCAGTGGAATAAGCACTTCCCTGGCAAACGCAAGTGACTGAGTTCAATCCTCGGTTCAGCCCCCCAAAAAAAGAGAATGCATCGGCAGAAATTGACACTTACAGTGACAAGTTCTAGTGTACCTCTCTGGGTCACTGCTAAAACAGACAGATAAATTATAAAAAAGAAGAAGAGACAATATAATGAATGAACTTGGCCCAATGAACGAATTAGCATAGAGTAATCCCCTCTCTGTCCTCAAAGGGATGCCCGAAACCACAAGGCATCAGACTGTATGCGGGTGTTTGCCCCAGTCCAGTAACGCCTCAGCTCACAAACATTTCTGCTAAGGAATAATTTGGCTCCCGAGCAGCTGCACGCTGTGAAGTCTTCTCTCTGGTTGTGAACTCTGTATGGAGCAATGACCACAGAGGCAGCTATAGTTTCCAGGTTCATGGAATGAACTAGGTTTGTGAACTGACGTACCATGGTACATACTAACTTATAGTGGAGCTTAATGGATAATTTGGACACAGTAAGAGATTAATAACAAGATCTAATAACAAAACATCAATTACAACAATACGCTGTGATAAAAGTCATGCAGAAGTCATCTTTCTCACTCTTGAAAGCTTACTGCACAACACTCTTCCTTTTGTTCTTTCTCATGGTTGTGGTCACTCCCAGTGGAAGCCAAGCCGCACAAAGCCGTAGATGGGCGGCATTCCACCCTGCGTAGAGTACTTCGTAAAAATTTGGACTTTTACGATTTTTCTCCAGAAGATGAGACATTTCTAACTATTGCTCTTATGTAGGAAATGTTAGGGTTGAAATAGACGCTCTTCTGCTCTGGAGGCCCACAAGGATCTCTTGCAGCCTCTGTACCCTGTGACCCATGGCAGTTGGATGTTCACAGGGAGAACGCTGGAAATTCTACAAGTGAAAGGTGCCCTTCTGAGCAGACGCAGACGAGGTCCAGAAAGAGGAAGTGCCTACTTTCAATAGCCAAAACAATTCTTGGTTTCATGGCCCACTGAGAAGAAAGCTCAAGGGCTCCTATTTCACACAGATGCTCTCCAGGTCTGACGACCAGGGGCAGGGGGGCCCAGGGCAGCTCAGAGACAGAGGCTGGGGAACAGCGGTACCCATAAATGGAGGCTAAGGAGGCTGGGTACAGGAAGGCAACCTGACGGTGCACCTCCAGATTGAATCCAGCCTCACAGGCCTTTCAAGAGGGAGGCAGCGCAGATCCAGTGGACATACCATCCTGGGAGAGAATCTAATACTGTCAGGGAAGCAGGGAAACCACAAACAGGAAGAGAAATCCAGTGAAGAACTTGTGCATATATTTGAAGAAGAACTGGTGAATAATGGAATATATACAGAACTCTTAAAATGTATTAATAAAGGCAACTCAATTTAAAAATAGTTAAACTACAAGCCAGTATTTTTTGATAAGAAGCTGCATGCACATAGTTAGGTTATAGAATCCAGTTAAGTGCTGGCATCCGTATACTAGGAATACGATCACAACAAAGCCGACGAGCCCTACAATGTCATAACCCTCTTCCAGAATCCATCCCCTCCTGACTGCTCCCACCCAGGCAACCACAGGCGTGCATAGTGACTGGCTGCAGACACCCGGGGGCTGCGGCCAAATCCAACCTTGGGATCGCAGCTCCTCCATAGAGGAGGAGCTGGGGATTTTCATTTCCACCCACATCACCTACACCACAGAAATTTGTTCATTCCGAATCCAGAGAATGTAGTCCAGTGTAGAGAGCATTTCCGACTGTCCAGACACTGTGTAACAAGAAGGGTTAAGGACACTTGGACCTCTCACGACTTAGACCTACAGAGAGAAATCTCGCTCTCCCTGGGGGACCAGGGGCAGAAGCAGGTCTTGATGAATCACTAGGATGGGAGGCGGAGCCACTCAGTCTTGTTACTGGGCCCTGACCTGTGACCTCAGGACTTTGTTTCCCCTCCCCCTCTGGCTCATTCAATCCAGTCCCTCTCATGACACAGCTGCTATATGTTGACCAGACAGACTCTAGGTCTGGTTGGAAAAGTCCTTACCCAGATGGGACAGGAGCTGCTGATGCGCTGAGAGGCCTGTGCACTGTTTAGCAATGTCCCTAGCCTTGACTCACCCGATGCCAGAAGCACCACTGACAACTGTGCCAGCAAAATACTCCCCCAGATACTGCCGTGCTTCCCTGGTGTCCCAGGAAACCCTCCTTTGAGAACCATTGCCTTCAATTTTTTTCAGTTTTAATATTTGTTTATAAACATAGACCTATATATCAATGGTATACAATGCAATTGTGTGTCCATATTCAACAAATGGCCACCCCGTGGAGTTTTGGGTGGTTGTGCACAGACTATGTGCAAATTGGTACTTCCTCTGAGAAGTACTGGCTCTGCCTCAGGGGCTCAGTATTTATGATGTCTCTGAGACTGCTCTGTTAGAATCATCTTTGGGGCTAACAGCCGTAATGGAAATAGTTTCTAAAACATAGCTTCAGTTTATTTTTAACCATAAGAAACTTTCAAGTTTGCTCAGTAGAGTGAAAGCCTGCCTAAACATGAACTACATCCTCTGGAGACATACCTCAAGCCTGCTGCAAATGTCTCCCGGATGCATGAACAGAGCTGCCCTGGCACTTCAGACCTCCCCCTGCCCGTCCCTCTCCCCCATCGCTGAGGCCTTGGAGAGTCCTCAGCATAAGATTCGGCTCCTGGCCCCACCCTGAATGACCTGGGATACAAAGGGTCAGGGCTCATGAGGGACATTTGTCCCACTTCAGCTGTGGCTGCCCTACCCTATGATCAGAGCACCTCTCTGAGCATGCACCTTTCCCCTGAGCTCTTGTTCCCACTGGAAGCAAATCTCAATTACAGGAAAAATGGTGGGTGGAGAGTACAAGATGCCTGAGCGGTGAGTGCAGCAGCTCAACTTCTTCAGGACAAAGTATCTGAAATCTGAAGGATGGTAGCTTAGAAGGGAACTGAGGTAAGAGGAGGGCACCCAGGAATGATGAAGGACCTGACAGAGAAGAAAATAGGGCTAAGCGATGCCGAAGAGGTGGCCTGCACTGCAGAGGAGAAACCGGGGTGCCAGGAACCTCTCTGTTCATGGGGAACAGCATTGGGACCAGGAGAATCTTGGGCAGCTGGAGACAGTAGAAAGAACACCAGACTCTGACTTCAGAGTGACCCCCCTCTTCCCACAGTTGCTGGGTGGCTGAGGTACACTGCCCCGGGACAGAGTCGCATGGGGCAAGCACTGGCAGGGATGCCATTTTGGGGGAGACCTAGGTGTTTAAAGCTCAGTCCCAGAGCAGCTCCGTGGTGGCTTGACATGGCCAAGGTCCCAGAGTAGATGAGGGACAAGCAGTCAGGGGACACTTCCAGTAGCTGGAGAGGGGTTCCACAGAGAGGCAGGCCCTGGTGACTGCAGACCCAGTTCCTGTGGTCAGACACCAGTTAGGCCTGCGTTACAGAGGACTGGCACCGCTGCTAAGTGGATGTCCAAAACGGGCCTGCTGGTAGGCAGCTACTCAGCTATCCCTGACAGGGGCCACTGCAGCAGGTGGCTCTGTTTCTGCCGTAGTCGAATTGATTGCGTAGGAATAATCCTGACATACTGCACAGTTTAGTGAACTTTCTGCCAGACCTTCCCACCCAGGGAGAGGGACAGCAAGTCCCACTCCAAGGCCTTTGGCTGCATCCACTCAGCAAAGTGCCTCCACCCTGGCAGAAAGACCCCGGGTCTCAACCCCAGTCACGGAGGTGGGATCAGAGAAGCGGTCAGTGTCACCTCTCAGGCTCATGGACAGAGAAGCTCCATCTCCCTGGAAAATCTAACCTGTATCCCTAGTGGACGCCTTACTGGCTTCTGTTTTTGTATGCCTCTTCAGTTATGTAGTAACATGAGGCTGCTATGTTCTGTTGTGGCTTCATGTGTATGTTAGGTTGTTTCCCTTGTGTATTTGTTCTTTCACTGGCCCTCATTTATTATTTATTTATTTATTTATTTATTTATTTATTTATTTATTTATTTATTGGCAGAACTGAGGATTGAACTCAGGCCCTTGCACTTGCCAGGGAAGCGCTTATTCCACTGCGCCATCTCCCCAGCTCTGGCCCTGATTTAATAGGTGGCTAAGTTCTCTCTTTTGTCAGCTCCTTATCTAGTTCCTTTACCTCAAACCTCCAAGACAGTGTTATCAACATTTTACAATTCTTTTTCCAAACATATAAACTCCTCCCAAGTTTAAATTTATCACCCTGAGCACCCACAGTCACCCTTGTCTTTGCTGGTATAATTCCTCGGTCCTCCTGTTCTAACCCTTTGGCTCCTTGAGGTCTTACCGAGCTGTTGTCCTCCATGCAAGCAAGTCCCAGCAACCACACAGCTTCCACCGTCGCAAAGGGCCCCCTGCGCCTCCCTATCCTACCCTTGCCCCTTACGACACCCTCTGAAGACTCCCAGCACTACAACTTTACCCCTGTTAGGCAGTGCTGGTTCAAACACCCTCCATTCACCCTGCCTCAACTTATCCACCTCACTGAAGAGCAAACACAAATAATAAGCAGCCGTGGTATGCAGAGAGGACAAAGTGGCTGCCAGGACAGCCCTGTAGAAGTGCTGCAAGAGTGGATCTGTGGGTGCCGCTATAAACCGGAGCAGTCCTTTCAGCAAAATCTCTGGATAGAGTTGAAATCACTTAAAGTGAATAACAGAAGGTGTAAATGCTAGCACTGGATACGCAAAGCTAAAGATTAGTCACAGGGAGGCAACAGCCCAATAAAAGTCTCCAGGTAAGCCACAAACTCTCCTCAGTTCTGTCATCCTCAGACTGTAGCGACCCCTCCCAGACATGAAGGAGGAGAAAAAAGAAGGAGGCTCATTTATATAATTTTCTTTAAAAAGATATCTATGTGCAAGTAGAAGAAGGGGAAAACAAAGAAATAGAAGATCTCTAAACAACCTTTCCAATGTCCCCAAGCCAGAGCAAAGTGTCAAAAAAGGGAAAGTGAATACCAGAAAGCAGAAATCTATGAAAAATTCTTAGAAGATGAAGAAAATAGATGAATTGAAAGAGGAAATGAATAAAAAGTTTACAATAATCACAATCAATATGCCCATGGTGAAATTCAGGGAAATGGGTACAAAACTGGATGCACTGACAAACATTTTAAAATTTTAATGACAGGTTCAACAGGAATATATAGAATTATCAGAAATATGTCAGACAGAAATCCCTGAAGTAGGGCTAGGGAGATAGATCAGTGGCTTAAGCACTTGCCTAGCAAGAAAGGTCCTGAGTTCAAATCCCAGTACCAAGCAAGGAAGAAAGAGAGGGCCAGGGAGATGGCTCAGTGGAATAAGCGCTTCTCTGGCAAATGCAAAGGCCTGAGTTCAATCCTTGGTTCCGCCAAAAAATAAAATAAAAAGAAAGGAAGAAGGATATCCCTGAAATAAAAAACAGTATAGAATCCATATTTTGCAGAAAGGGCCCATGTGAAGACAGTGTCTCATGCTGAGGATGAAATTGTGAATTTCAAGAGAGAGTGTGAAGAAGCCCAAAAGGAGGGAACAAGAGAAGACCTCCCAGCAGCTACTCAGTGCAAACGAGACCAACGTAAGGCTAGTCGGAACCAGAGAAAACCCTAGAGGACCACACAGATAGATTCACACAGCACGGAAACTGTGGAAGAAAACTTCCCAACTATGAGAAAACATCATAAAATAAAACTGAATGACACTTGTAGAACACCAGCACCAACACTTACAGTGAAAGGAGTTCTCCAAGGCATATTCTCGTTAAATTCCCCGATATCCAGCAAAAAACACAGAATTTTATTTTCTTGTTTTTACCTTATGTCCAACAAAACTTTATACTTCTTCTATATAAATGCCTTGCATATCTTAATTTGCGTGTATTCTACAGGAAACTTCAAGATATTGGTCTATGATTATAGCCCCCTTCTGTGGGTTGTCTCCTCACTCTGTTCCTGATTTCGTCTCCTGTGAGAAAGCTTTCTAGTAAGATGAGTTCTCACTGTTGGTTCTTTGTGATAACTCCTGGGCAATTGGGGTTTTGTTCACAAAGTGTCTGACTACACCTGTCTCTTCCAGAGTTCTACCTCTTCTATTTTCCAGCAGACTTACTGCTTCTATTTTAATAGTTAGCTCTTCGATCCAATCTGATTTTAGTTTATTGCATGGAGATAGGCATGGGTCTAGGTTTAATCTTTGGCATGTGCGCAGCCAGTCTTTGTAGCTTTGGAAAAAGAGGCCATCCTTCCAGTGAACGTGTTTGGGCCCCTTATCGAAGACCAGGAGGCTGGGTGCATCTGGAGCTCTTTCTACACCTTCTGATCTGTTCAGTTGGTCCTCAAGTCTGTCTTGTTGCCAGGACCACGCTGTTTTTCATCACAGTAGCTCTGCGGTACATTGTAGCTCTGTAACTCAGTGACCGTGATGCCCCCTGACTTGTTGTGCTGCTCAGAATTGCTTTTGCTATTGTAGGTCTCTTTTAATTCCAAATGAGAAAAAAAAAAAAAAAAAGCCAGGCATGGTGGCCCAGGCCTATAATCCCAGCACTCGGGAGGCTGAGGCAGGAGGATTGTTGTGAGTTCGAGACCAGCCTGAGCTACAAAGTGAGCTTAAGGTCAGCCTGAGCTGCATAGTGAGACCCTGTCTCAAAAAAGACAAAAAAAAAAAAAAAATTCCAAATGAATTTTGGTAATTTTTCCTCTGGTCCCATGAGGTATGCTAAATACCATGCTAATTGATTGAAACTGCATTAAATCTGTATAGCAGTTATGGAGCATGGCCATTTCCCCCATGTTAGTTCTTCTTAGCCAACAGCAAAGGATGTGCTTCCACTTTCTGATATCTTCTTCAATCTCCTTTTTCAGAGTACTCTGGTTTTCAGTGCACAGATTTTTTTTACTTCCTTTGTGCTTTTTTACTTCCTAAGTTTTTTTTTTTTTTTTTTTTTTTTTTTGTACACAGGGTCTCACTATGCAGCCCACATTCATAGTGATCCTCTGGCCTTCTACCTCCCTAGTGCTGGGATTACAGGCGCGCACCACCACGCCCGGACTCCAATCGCCGGCTCAGTGCACCCAAAGGCGGGGCCGGCGCGGCAAGCGGAAGCAGGGATCGAACCCTGGCCGCTGCGCTTACCTAAGCAAGCGCTTAGTCCGCTGAGCTATACCGCTGGCCCCTCCTAAGTATTTTTTTTAATTCTACTCTGAAAGGCGTTGCTTCCCTAATTTCCCTCTCAGTGAGTTTTTCATTTGTGTATAGCAAGTTATTGAGTTTTGTGTGCTGACTTTGTACCCAAGCTACACTACAAAGAAATAGTGATTAAAAACAATCGGGTCCCTGGAGCAAAAACAGACACATAGATCAATGGGACAGAGTTGAAGGTACAGAAACCCCACCAAATCCATTCAACTATTTGATCTTTGACAAACATGCTAAAAGCATACTTTGGAGGGAAGTGGTGTGTTGGGAAGACAGGTGATTTATCTGTAGGAGAATGAACCTGGACCCTCACCACTCACCATATCCTAATTAAAATTAAAATGGACAAAAACCTAAACAGTAAACCTTCTGGGACATAAAATGGGCAAAAAAATTGAAATCATAGGCATAGGAAGCATTTTCTAAGCAGAACTTCAATTGCAAAGGAAATAGTAGGAAGAATAAATAAACGAGAATCTTCGTTCTGTGTGATTCTTAAACGTTTCTCTATAGCAAAAGAATCAACAAATATATGAAGAATCAAACCATAGAATGTGGAAACTGTTTTCCAGCTGCTCTTTAAACAGAGGACTGACATTTTCAGGTCTTTCATTTTTATTTTTTTTTAATTTTTTAATTTTTTTATTTTTTTTTTGCGGAACCAGGGATTGAACTGAGGCCCTTGGGCTTGCCAGGGAAGCGCTTATTCCCCTGAGCCGTCTCCCCGGCCCTTTTAGTTCTTTTATACAAAGAACTAAAAATCACAAAAATAAAAAATAACTAAAAATCAAAACCAAAGCAACTAAAACTAAAGATTCAGGCAATAAATGTTCTAAAGAAATGAACAAATACCTCATAGAGGAATAAATACAAATGCTCGACAGATATATGAAGAAATGCTCAGCGTCTCCAGCCACTGAATGCAAATTAAAACAATACTAAGACTCCCTTTTACTCCAGGAAGAATGGCAATCATTAGAAAATCAACTCTAACAAATGCTAGTGTGACAGTGTGAACAAAGAACCCTCTTGCATTGTTGGTGGGAACAGAAACTATTGCAACCGTTATGGAAATCAGTATAGAGACATCTCAAAGAACTGAAATTACAAATCCCATAGGACCCAGCTAACGGCGTACTAGGTGTCTTGCCCAAAGTGCTTCAATAATCATACTACAGCTGGGGAGATGGCTCAGTACAATAAGCACTTGCCTGGCAAGTGCAAGGGCCTGAGTTCAATCCCCAGGTCCAGAAAAAAAATGAAAAAAGAAAGAAACTTTTCAAGAATTAAATAATCATACTACAGCTTAACATGCACCTCAGCATTTATCATAGCTAAATCCTAGAGGCAGCCTGTGTGCCCAATGACTAAAGAAATTGGTATTTATATATATAATAGAAAACCGCTTGATTATAAAAAATAACACATTGGGGAAAAAAGAATAACACATTGGAGACATCTGTAGAAAATTTGATGTGCCTGGAAAATACAATATTGACTGAAACAGACCAGATGCACAAGCTTAAATATCATACAGTATCTCTAATTTGACTGAGGTAAAAGATAAAGAAAATTTTGAAGGAGGATAGAAATGCACACAGGGAAAGATCTCTTGTGGTGAGAAAGGAGTTCAAGGAGACAAGGGTGAGGGATGAGGAGGAGGGGAAGGGAAGTGAGCAGAACGCAGAGGCGTAATGGATGCGAGCAGTGTAAACGCAACACTCCACAGCATCAGCAAAGATGAACAATAGCAACAAGTGCGCAGAAGGGGACGGGGAACCCAAAGAGGAGGCGAAGTGGGAGAGGTGGGGAAAGGATTAGGAATAAAATAAGCCCTAGTATGTATGTGCAACCACTCCCCAAGATGATTGTGTAAACATGAATTGCAGACATGTAGTAATAAAACAAAGATTAATTTAACAAAACAGAAATGCATGTAGGATTGACAAATACTTAATGCCCTTCCTGAGAGTAGCACAGTAAATAAATATGCACATCAAGAGAGAAATTATGCCAACCATGACTTTCTCAATAACACTCAAAAAAAGAATGAAATACTTAGGAATCCCTTTAACAAAAGAAGTAGAAGATTTGTACAGCAAAAATTATAGTACTCTGAAAAGGAGATCAAGGAGGATTTCAGAAAATGGAAAGAAATCCCTTGCTCCTGGACAGGAAGAACCAACACTGTAAATATAGCCATACTCTCAAAATTGTTACACACATTCAGTGCAATCTCAATTAAAATACTATTAGTATACCTCACAGATCTAGAAAAAAGCATTTCTAAAATTCATCTGGAACCAGAAGAGACCTAGAAAAGCAACAGCAATCCTGGGGTAACAAAGGAAAGGCAGGAAGCACCACAATCTTTGACTTGAAATTATACTACAAAGCTACTGGAAAAAAAAATAAATACCTGAGGGTCAATGGAACAGATTAGAAGATGCAGACACAACACACAGCTACAAATGTGCTCAGCGACCTAATCTTTCACAGAGGGGCCGAACATGTTCACTGGAAGAATGGTAGACTAATAGATGGTGGTGGATCTCCAGGTGCTGGTGGCTAAAAATAGGCCCAAGCCTATCACCATGAGCAAAAGTACAGTTAAAGCAGATCCAATATTTAAATATTAAAACTGAAACACTAAATTTTCTGAAGGAGAAAGTAGGTATAAATCTTCACGACATCGGGGTAGTGTATTGGTCAGGGTTCTACTTAGAGGAACAGATGTTAACACAGGATATACAATGTATAAGGAATTACAGGATTGGCTTATGACAGTCAGTCGCAGAGTCAGACAAGGGAGCGTTCAGAGGACGTCTGCACACCCCAGACTAAAGAACTCAGTCCCGAGGTCTGAAGCTCGCTGCAGTGCTCTGTGCAAGTCTGTGACGGAAGACTAAAGAGTCTTTGATGGAAGGTGAGGGATCCAAGCTAGAGGCCTGAGAATCTGCCCCGCAAGCCAAGGGACAAAGTCCAAGCCAAATGGGAAGACAGAAGTTCCTCTGAGAAAGTGGAACAGCGACTCCTTCCTCAGCCCCTTTATATGGTCTCTCTGTGCAGTTACTCTAGGGCAGGCCCATTGTTCCCTAGGGTAGAACCAGTCGTACCCCAGGATGGGTCCTGATCCCACTCTAGGGAGGAACCAATCCACACCCCCAGGGCAGGCGTCAGGCAGAACCAACTGTGCCCCTGGGTGGGCCCCCGCCCCACCAGCGGGACCCCACCCCACCAGCGGGAACCACGCCACGAGTCATCCAGCCAAATTGACACAATGTACCAACCACTAAAGGTAGGTGGAGAGTGCATGAACAGAAGCCAAACTGCACAGGAAATACTTCAAAGGTTCAACAACTGGGATTTGAGAAATCTCTGCAAGTCAAAAGAAATCACCAACAAAGTAAAAAGAAAACCCATGAATTGGGAAAAAAAACTATTGCAGACTGTCCTTCAGACAGAGGACTCCTATCCAGAACATATAAAGAATTTTAAAAATCAGACATCCAAAATTCAAAGACCCTGGACACCACTCCTTTCAGTTCAGCCAATCAGCGGCCTAAGAGGCGGTCGTGGGCCCCAGCAGCCAGAATGGCATGGCTCTGAAGCCCCAGTTCCACAGGGACTGGCAACAGCGCGTGACTACATTCCATCAGCCAGCTCGGAAGATTCACAGGCGCAAGTCTCAGTGGCAAACCCACGCCGCCTCGCCCCGCGCCCAGATGCCCACCGTGCGCTGTCCCACGGTGCGACACCACACCAAGGTCTGAGCCGGCAGGGGCTTCAGCGTGGAGGAGCTGCGCGGGGGGGGGGGGGGGTGATAGTGCAGGCCTGTAATCCCAGCACTCAGGAGGCTGAGGCAGGAGGATTGTTGTGAGTTCGAGACCAGCCTGAGCTACAAAGTGAGTTTAAGGCCAGCCTGAACTGCATAGTGAGACCCTGTCTCAAAAAAACGACAAAAAAAAAAGAAGAAGAAGAAGAAGAAGAAGGTGGCTCTGACCATTGGCATCTCGGTGGACCCAAGGCGGGGTCCCTGCAGGCCAGCATGCAGTGGTTGAAAGAGTACGCTCCAAGCTCATCCTCTTTCCCCAGGAAGCCCTCGGCCCCTAGAAAGGGAGACGGCTCTGCTGAAGAGCTCAGATCGGCTGCCGGGCTGACAGCACTGTCACGCCCATCGGGAGCGTCGACAGGAAGAAAGCCAGGGTCATCACAGAGGGAGAGAAGGACTTCAAGGCATCTGCCAGCCTGCGCATGGCCCGGCTCATTGGCACCTGGGCGAAGAGAGCCAAGGAAGCTGCAGGCCAGGGTCTTGGGGAAGAAAACAAAGCACTGTTGGGATCTTTTTTTTTTTTTTTAATGGAACCCGACATTGAACTCAGGCCCTTGCACTTGCCAGGAGAGTGCTTATTCCACTGAGCCATCTCCTCAGCCTTCTGAGCCATCTCCCCAGCCGGGATCTTATAATAAATGCTCAGGAAAGCTATTTAAAAAAGTAAAATTCAAATACCCAACCCAAAAATTGGCATTTGAAATGAATATACACTTCACAAATGAAGAGGCCAAGTGGCAGATAAATATATGAAAAATGTTCAACATCATTACTCATTCAGGATATGCAAATTAAAACAACACAGCTGTCGTCTTACACCAGAATAAACGGCTACCTTCAAGAAGTCAACCAATGACGAAGGCTAGAGAGGCTGTGGGGTAAGAGGAACCCTTCTCCACTGCTGGTGGGAGTGCAGGCTTGTACAATCTTTATGGAGCAATACGGAAACTCCTCAAAAAGCTAGGACTAGAGGTCATACTTAACCCAGCTATTCCCCTCCTAGGTCTCATTCCAGAAAAGCTGAAAATCTCATACCACAGCAGTATAAGTGCACCCATGCTTATTAGCAGCTCAATCTGTCATAGCAAAATCTTGGAAATAACCCAAATGGCCATAAACTGAGGAATGGATAAAAAAGATATGGTGTTTTTATGCAATGGACTATTCCTCAGCTATAAGGAAAAATTAATTCAAGGCTTTTGTAGATAAATGGATGCAACTAGAGGCTGTGCTTGTACATAAAATAAGTGAATCCCACATGTGCAAACATCATATTGTCTCACTAGTGTGAGAACCTGAAAGAGTAAATAAAATTAGGAAGGTGTAATGGATACTGTGAAAAGGAAAGAATTTGTTCACTGGGAAAGAAAAACTGTGGTGAGGATACGGACAAAGGAAAACAGGGAAAAAGATATATTTAGGTGTCTATGCAGGATAATTTAGGTATCTATGCAGGACAGTTTAGATAATTGTACTGCCGGTTTCTGCTGGTCTTTTGAAAGGAGCAGTTAATGCTTCAGTCTTTTTTCTTTTTATTTTCTTCTTTTCTAATTGCTTCTTTTTTATTTGTTTTGTTATTTATTTATTTATTTATTTATTTTACCAGGGATTACCTTGCATTTGCTAGGCAAGTGCTCAAGCCACTGAGATATCTCCCCAGCCCTTTTTTTAAAAAAACAATTTTGCATGTTTATATCTGGCAACCTAAACAAATAATTTGAAGATAGCATCATGCAAAACAACAACCACTGTTGAATTCCTCTTACTCTGTTTAGTGGGTTGTGTTTTTCTTAAGTACCGGGCCTTGAACTTGGGACCTTGCACTTGCCAGGCAGGTCCTTATGCTGCTGAGTTATCACCCCAGCCCTGTTTAGTAAAATGTAGAATTGTTTGTAGTGCTGTTTTTATTACTATTTTGAATTCTTTTTTAAGAAATTTAAAAATCTGTGACATTTCTATGGAATTAAATAAGAGGGGCCGTCCCACAGGGTCATGGGGTGGGAAAAGGAGAAATTTTCTTCTCTTGCTCTTTTTAAACCTGATCCATGAAGTTTGCTTCATGGGGGAACTCTTTTTTAAAGAAAGCCGCCTTATAAGATTTATTTACTTATTTATTTTTGTTGGAACTGGGGATTGAACTCAGGCCCTTGCGCTTGCCAGACAGGCACTGATTCTACTAAACCATCTCCTCAGCCCCTATGGGGGAACTCTGATTAGGTTCTTTTCTTAGGAAACATATCCCCTATTAACTGTCGCTCATCTTAGCATAGCTGACATACTCAGTCCAGGAATCAGGCTCCCACCTTTATTCAGTGGTGAAGCTTTCCCTTCCTGGCCTCTGTGTGCTACAGCAGAAAGGATGTTCAGAGAAAGACCTACAAAGCCTTTTTCTCACTACTTGGCTCTTTTCCTCTTCTTCCAGTAACTACACTGAATGAGCTGAGCATAATACAGCCCTTAGAAGACTGTGGTACACCTATAGCTCTTTTCCTTACGGACTATAACTGATGATTTTTCCATGAGATTTTTTTTTTTTTTTTAGAAATTCACAAACACAATTTTAGCTAGTGCTAGTACCATCTCTCCAACCCCAATCTGGAACAGTAGACTTGCAGGGCTCTTGTCCGCCATGGGGATTCCATCACTTTTCTGGGGGACTGCTTATCCAGAGCTTTCAAGCTGCCTCCTGCCCAGTTACCTTCTACATACCCTGCATATGGTTTGTAGGAAACACAAATATCTGCCCTGTAGTTCAGCGAAAGCTATGGCTACCAATGTTCAGACTCTACTCTCCTCACTCTGAAACTTCTGCTACACAGCAACATGCCTTTATGTTGCATAATCCACTGAAACACTAATCACTAAAGCCAAAGTCAAGTGGACACAGGAAGCACCCTCCCAGGAATCCCTCCCTATGTACCAAAACATCTTTGGGTAGTGTCAACTCTAAGAAATCACCTGTCTAATATTGAAATGGGAGGGATGTCGTTCAACTGGATTCAGGGCAATAGATCGCCTCATTTAACCACCTAATTATATATAAATTACTTTCTCTTAATATGGGTTAACTATAGGGAGCAGCTAAAGCTGGAAATACTTCAGTCCTGAGAAAAACATCTTGCCTGAGACAATTCCAGTCATTAGTTGCTAGGCAACCCTGTGTGCATGATATTAACTTTGTCAAAATATATAAATAGCCCAGGATATAACTCAGTGACACAGCGTCTGCCTGGCAAGTGTGAGGTCATGAGTCCAATTTCTGGTACCAAAAAATACAAGGTGTAAATAAACGGTCCTATGGTGGCTATTTAGTTCCTCTTCTCTCACCAGGGGACAGGGCTCCACCTGACCTCAGCTTTTTTGTCTCGTCTTTGTTCCTAAAACCCCTCACTGCTTTTTCCCAGGACCAGTGAGAGCTGCACATTACACAGCACTTAATTTTTAAGACTTTTAATGTGTTTTAAAATTTTATGTATTTAGTATAGGGTCTCACTACACAGATTGGACTCATAGTGATTCTCCTGTTTGCAGCCTTCCAAGCACTGGGATTACAGGCATACACCGCCACGTCCAGTCTCAATTGCTGTCTCATCAGGTCCCAAGGGTGGGGCCAGCATGGCATGCTGGAGGATCAAACCCTAGTCCCTGTGTCTCCCTAAGCAGGTGCTTTAATCCGCTGAGCTATCTGGCTGGCCCTTAAATTTTTATATTTTTTAAATAGTACAAGATGCAATACCAGCCCAAATAGGCTAGAGTAATAGTCAAGGGAAAATAATGCAGGTGCCTTGAAGAACATTAGCGCTTCCTTGTTCATTACAGTGCTATTTATAGTAGACAAGATATTAAAACCCAAGAGTGAACAGGTAAAGAAAATAGCACACGAGCATATGCGTGTGTGTCTGTGTGTGTGATGGAACACTATGCAGCCTTTAGAAAGAAGATTCTGTGACTTGCAACATGAACCTGGGGATACTCTGGTAAGTTCAGCTAAGCATTGATGGACAAATGCTAAAAAATATCACTTCTATGACAAATCTAGGAAAAGGTCACACTTGCAGAAACAGAGAGCAAAGTGTTGGTTTTCAGAAATGAAAAGGCCGGGCTGGGAAGATGGTTTGGCAGTCTAATGGCCTACTTGGCAAGTGCAAGGACCGGGGTTCGATCCCCAATACTGCATGCCATGCCAGCCCCCACTGTGCGGCCCACCAAACCAGAAATGGTGGCTCGTGCCTGTAATCCCAGCGCTGGGAAGGCTGACAAGAGGATCATCTTGAGTCCAAGCTGCGTAGCGAGATTCTGTAGTAAATAACAAATAAATAAGAAGTGGAAAGGCTGGGGTAAGTGAAATACGTGTCACAGAATGCAGGACATGTTCTGAAAATCTAACGTATAACACGGTGACTATTGTTAATAATACTCTACTATATTTTTGAAATTTGCTAAAAAATGTAAAATGTAAATGTCCCCATTCCATGAAAAGAAAAGAAAACTATGAGAGACTATGGGAATATTCATTGTCTTGCCTTAATCATTTCATTATACGGGTGGGCTGTGCCAGGCCCACCCCCAGGGTACACAGAGACAGCAACTGAGACTGGGCGTGGTGGCGCGGGCCTGTAATCCCGGAGTTTAGGAGGCTGAAAACAGGAGGATCACTATGAATCTCAGCTACATAAAGAGACCCTGTGGACTCTGTACTAATACAGTAATTAATAAATAAATCACGTCATTATGTATACACATTAAAAATATGGATTTTATTTTCCAATTAAACCGTAATACATGGGGAGGTGGAAAGCAGTTGCTGTAGCTATTGCTTCAGAAAATACGGTATATTGCATTAACAATGCGCAGTGAATTAAAAAAGGTCATGCACGTTTCTTCCAAAGCTTGCGCCACTCGTTGCGAATTAGGTCCATAATGGTTTTGAAGACAGACTGTAACACACTGCTTTCAGCTTTTTCTCTTACAGTTTTGATTTCTGTGTCATAGCTCCTCCTCACCCCTTCGATGTCTTTCTGCTTCTCTTGCTCTGACTTATTGCTCTCTTCTATTAGTTTGATTTCCTTCTTTAACTGATCGTTGTAAGCTTTGGTCAGAAATTTTGCCTCATCGTCCAGCTGCTTCTCTACGTTCTCGTAGATCTTGTTAGAAAAGTGCGCCCCGCCGTTCTTGCGCACCATCTCCTCTATCAGCTCCACCAGCTGCCGCGCTTGGGCTTCCTTCTCGGCCGCGGCCGCTTTGTTGTTGATGGCGAACTTGCGGCCCTCGCACTCCTGGATGATGCTTTTCAGGTTCGCGTCCGCGCTGTCCAGGAACTCGCTCAGGCTGCCGCCGTCGAGCTCGTCTTTGCGCGTGAACAAGACCAGCATGTGCTTCATGGCCTCCTCCTCAAAGACAGCCTTGATCAGGGCCACGGTTCTCTGCTCCTCCTCCGTGTAGCGGCCCAGCTGCACGACCAGGACGATGGCGTGCGGGCCCGGGCTGGAGGCCAGGACGCAGCGGCTGATCTCCCTGCACGTGGTGTTCAGCGTCTCCTCGGTGTCGAAGAGTCCCGGGGTGTCGACCACGACGAGCTCTTTCCCGTTCCACTTTCGGGTCTGCTTTTGGCAGAGCTTGGTGACAGCCTGGGCGGAAACTCCAGAGCAAAACGCTGGCCTCCCAAGGAGGGTGTTTCCGGTGGCGCTCTTCCCGCTCCCAGTCTTCCCAACCAGGACGATCCTGAGAGCGTTGTCCTGCTGCTCAGCCATGCTCATCTGCGGAGACTCAGGCGCTGTCCGGAAACCCTAAGGGAGGAAAGAGAGAGATGCCAGCTCGGGTAACTGGGAACCGGATCCGCTCTCGCTTCCTCTTCAGTGAAAGTTTCTAGTTTTATATTTCTCACATAAATTTCAGTTGACGCAAAGAGAAACAGCCCAATTAGCAGGGAAGAGATAATAGAGAAATTAAAGCTTCTGCACAACGCAGCGCCTAGAGTAGATGATGTCACAGGCAAGCACCCATAAACTTTTACAGCTCTGATCATCTCAGTCCTAAACTGTTCATGATCGTATAAGAATGTCCCCACTGCCACCAGGCAGCCCACATGCCAATATGCTGGCCCACGCCCAAAGCCAGAACCCAGGGTAAACGCCTTCACATCCCCGCCCCTGCCACCCGCCCAGGCGCTCAAGCCAGGACGGAAGGCAAGCACTCCCATGCCCCTGGGCCCACGGCCACTGTCACCGGTTATTGCCAGAGAGACTCCAGGGAAATTATGTCCAGCGTCCAGCTAGAGCAAAAGCAGAGAGGTCTTCAGGGCTAAGCCTTCTGCTCTGAAAGTCATCTCTGTAAGATGACAGAAACCGTGGATATGCCAGATGTGGAAAGACAGCCATAGGACATAGGAAGGCCCGGTGTAGTGTCACACATCCATAATCTTAGTGCTCTGCAGGCTGAGGCCAGGGGGACTGTGAGTTCAAGGCCAGCTTGGGCTACATAATGAGTATAGTCTTATCACTTCCCCCTAATCTCCAAATACCAATGAACTAGAAAAATAATCCTAAATTTATTGGATGCACAAAAGATCTCAAGTAGCCGAAGCAATCCTAAAAAAAATAAAAATAAAAAACCCACAAAGCTGGAGGCATTACAACATACGACTGCAAGATACACTCAAAGCCACAACAACAAAAGCAGCATGGTACAGGTGTAAAAAGATACATAGACTAATAGGATAAAATGGAGATAAAGAATAAACCCATACATCTAGCATCTTCCTAATCTTCAACAAAGATGTTCAAAACACACTGAAGAAAAGACACTCTCCTCAATAACATAATGTCGGTAAACTGGATATTCACATGCAGGGTATCTGTACTTCTTAAGTAAAAATCAATTTTAAATTGACCAAAGAGGGCCGGCCTGATAGCTCAATGGACTAAAGTGCCTGCTTTGGCAGAGTGCAGCGGCCGGGGTTCAAGCCCCAGCGTGCTGTGCCAGCCACACCCCCGGGGCGCCCCGAGACAGCGATTGAGACTGGGCATGGTGGTGTGCATCTGTAATCCCAGTACTTGGGAGGCTGAAAACAGAGAATCACTAGCAATCCAGTCTACATAGTGAAACCCTATAGACCCTGTAAAAAAAAAAAAAAAGAAAGAAAGAAAAGGACCAACAAATATATGAAAATTGTTCACTCTTAGGAGTCACGAGGGAAATACAAACTCAGACCATAGTGACACCTCAGCTCACTTCAGTTTTGCCAACTGTCATCGATAAGACATAAAGGATAAAATAATAAAAAAAAAAAATGATAAGACCTAAAGGAGCAAATACTGGTGAGGATATGGAGAAAGAACTTTCAGATTAATACAGCTACGACGGATCAGCCAAATAGCTTAGGGGATTAAAGTGCCTGCAAGCAGGCTCAAGGGCCAGGGGTTCAGTCCCTGGGCCTGCTGTGCTGGCCCCACCCCCGGGGTATGCTGAGAAGGCAATTGAGACCGGAAGTAGTAGCATGCAACTGTAATCCCAGCTCTTCAGAGGCAATAAACAGGCAGAGCACCGCAAGTCCGATTTAGTAGTGAGACCCTGAGCACCTTCTAGACCCTTCACTAAAACATAGAGAAAAAAAAAATGCAGCTATGCTGGAGAGCAGAATGGAGACTCCACCCAAAACCCAACACAACAACGAAACTCCATTGTCTGCAGAAAAAGTGGGTGGAATTGGAGGACTCTTTCTTAACTGGAATGCCAGGCCCAGAAAAACTAACACTGCATGCTAGGTTCTTGGGCATGCAGGCCTTTGTGTGAAGCCAATTCGGTTGTGCACTGGTGATTACTGGGTGGCTGGCAAGGCGGGGGGCACAGAGGACAAGGGGAATTGGGCGGTGGGCGCCAACACGAAGTCGGGTAGAAGGCGAAGCCGCTCTGGCACAGCAGGGCAATGTTAGTTCACACTAACCTAGCTTGTGTCTTGGAAAACTATGAGAAAGGAGCTGAAGGCTCTAAACGTAAAGAAACGCCAAGGAGGGGTTAGGACGTTGGCCCCCTGGTGGAGCGCTTGCCTGCCTGCCTAAACGAGGGCCCAGACCTGCGTTCAGCCAGTGCCAAAAAAGGACACTTTTAAGAGGAAATGATGAGATGGGCATGCTCTTACTCTGATTTCATCGGTGTGCTCGTTCACATCTCTTGAAACATCATGCTGAGCTGCGCGAGTCTGTACGCTTACGTTAATCAAACGGGAAAAAGGTAAAGAAATTCTAACACTGTTTTTGTGAAACACATATAACTCAAAAAGAAAACCGCAGGTGTTTCTCACTTGTGATTATTGATACAAAAATCCTAAGTGAATGGTGAAATGCTTAATGCTCTATGTTACAGATTTATTGCAAAGCTATTAGTGTGAAGGGCTGGGAGGATAGCTCAGCAGCATAAGCACCTGCATGGCAATCTTGAGTTCAATCCAATCCTGGTATCAAAAAACAAACAACCAAAAAAAAAAAAAAAAAAAAAAAAAAAAAAAAAAAAAAAAAAAAAAAAAAAAAAAAAAAAAAAAAAAAAAAAAAAAAAAAAAAAAAAAAAAAAAAAAAAAAAAAAAAAAAAAAAAAAAAAAAAAAAAAAAAAAAAAACACTAACATGGCTACATAAGAGAATATTCATTGTCAGAATATATCCCATTAATAGATCCAGATGAAAATTACTAGATGCAGAAAAGATACTTAATCAAATTTCACATTAAGTCTTGTTTGAGATACTTTATAAAATAAGAACAAGTAGACACTGCTTCAGTGAGGTTTCAAATAAATTCAAATTTCATTTTGTCATCTTTTTTCTCTAAAAGTAAGAAACTGATCATTTATTTGGATGGAAAAAGTGACAATTATCCTAGACATCAAGAAACAAAAAAGAGAAAAGTCAATTATTACAGTCTTCATAATTAAAAAGAATAAGATGTTGATGAATGACTAGAAGCACAGAACTATGTAACAAAAACAGAAGATTCAGGTGTAGAGCACCACGGTGATTGTATATTTATTTATAAGGAACTTAACTTTTTTTTTTGTTTGTTTGCAGAACCGGGGATTGAACTCAGGCCCTTGTGCTTGCCAGGGAAGTGCTTATTCCACTGAGCCATCTCCCCGGCCCCTGGAATTTAACAATTTTGAATTACATTTACATTCTGGAAGGTGCCATCGCCTTCCAGCCCTAAACGCATCTCCTACCTGCCAGAGGGGCTGGGAACTCGAGCTGGCAGGACAGCACTCACCTACCACGCTCCAGGCCTTGGTTTCAGAGTGGCAGAGCGGGAATCGGGAGTCGGCCTGGAGGGCACCAGCTGCTTACTAAAGGTACCAGCAAGGCCTCTGCTTCTACCACAGCACGCACTGGGGGCAGGTCACTTGCTTAAAGCTCAGCTCATCCTATTACTATAAGGTGCAAGGACACCATGCTAAGAAATCTTACATCCCCAGCGGCCTCCCCAGCCTGCACCCCAGCACTATCTCCCAGCTGCTTTTGCTGTTGACTCAGGTACCTCACCCCTGCAGACCACAATCCACCCCCACAGGAATGCCCTGCCCACCCTGCCCCTCGCAGCTCCACGGCGAGGGGTTCCTCTTCTCTGCCTGGCTCACCTTCTGAAGGAGCTGCTGGGTTCTAAGGTTGTCTCCGGGGAGGCTGTTTGAGCTGGTGCTTCTGCTTTAACAGTGAGAGTGAAGTGTTTGCACCTCCGAAAACCCCTCAATCAGGAAGCTCTGCTGGGTGGAGCCAACTAACAAATGGGCCCTTTTTAAAAGCTTTTTTTTATTGATTTTAATGAGAAAAAAGATAAAACAGCAATGAAACAGTTTCAAAACAGATTAGTAGGATGGTTACAGTAATTAACACATTGCAAATTGTTGTCTGTGTAGTAGTTATTCAGAGAACAAGATGCAGACATGATATCTTGTCTAAACAATATTTTTTTCTGCATTTTAGGGAAAGGTCTACAGGGTGTTTGGGGTCTCACTACTAGATCAGACTTTGTAGTGATTCTCCTGTTTACAGCCTCCCAGGTGCTGGGCTTGCAGATGGGCACCACCGCGCCCGGTCTCAGTCGCGGTCTCAGCTGGACCCAGGTTTGGGGCTGGCATGGCAGGCCTGGTGATTGAACCCTTGGCCCCTGCACCTGCTTGCAGGCTTTTTAATTCACTGAGCTATTTGGCTCAACCTTCTAAAAAACATTAGTACAAACTGTTATTCTCAATGAACTAAGAAAAAGTATCTATATATTCTAACTCTCGTGTGTGTGTGTGTGTGTGTGTGTGTATAATATATATATTTTTTTAAATTTCTTCCCCCTCCTTGTTTTTAAAAAACAGTCCTTTATTTACAATTTTATGACATTAGTAAGCATGACACTAAGTTGCCTAGCAACTGATAGCTGGCCTTAACCAGACCAAATGTTCATCTCAGGAGTGAGGTAGCTCGATTGCTTTAGGCACTGGGCCAAGTCCCACCCACACACATTCGGTCAATTTCCTAGCTTCCTGGCTCTAACATATCCCCCTTTTTGTTTTATTTTTTCAGAAATGGGTGTTCCATTGCAGTTAGAGAAGCTGTATAGGAGAACCTGTACTCTAACATCCTGTAACTCAGTGGTGTCCTGAATTTTCTGATCAAGGAGATTATGGGGCCACAGAGGAAAGTGATCGATGATGTAGAGTGTGCCTAAGGAGAGTCACCTGGAGAGAAAGATTTCTCTCAGGCTTTCATAGAGAACAAATTGGTCAAGCAACGGCCGTGACTCATCCAGATGGCTGACACTGACAAAGGATCTACAAGGTGTTGTACATGGTTCCAGGGCAAACTTGAAGGGATTCGAGTGACCTTGTCAAGTACAAAAGTTACATTTTTAGTTATATATGTCTTGCTTTATTTTGGTATTAACCATTCACAAGAAACAGGTTCCTGGGGCTGAGGATTTGGCTCAGAGGTAGAATTCTTGCCTAGCAAGCTAGAATTCAGTCCTAGGTTCAGTCCTCTGCACCAAAAACAAAAAAATAAACCTCCCCTAAAAAACAGTTCAACCAAAAAAATACAGTAAAATCAAAAGAAACAGGTTCTTAGAAACAAAAAATATTATTCTGTAGGTGAGTGAATGCTTCAGTTGTACCAAGTTGAAATTTTTTATTTACGTGACTGCTACAAAATTAAAACTTTCAAAGCTGTATTTTTTCAGGGTACAGGGCTAGATATTGAAAGTCTTAAAATGATTCAAGCAGAGTGGCAGCCTGGTGGGTTACCTGGGATCAAAGGAAAGCAGGTATTTGCTTGCTATTTCCGACTGTTGAGCCTGCAGGGGCTTCATGGTGATTATGCAACAGGAATATTTTATATTAAGCTTTCAGGAAGGTCTCGAGTTACACATTCACAAATTAACAGCACTGAGGCATAAGGCCAAAAGGGCCTAAACAACTGGGTAACAAAAACCGCTAAGGAGATGGCTCAGTAGAACAAGCACTTCCCTGGCAAGTGTAAGGGTCTGAGCTCAATCCCTGGTTCTGAAGAAAACACAAAAAAAGAAAGCTGAAAATTCTGCTAATGACCCCATAGCTCGTCTGTTTTCTATATTTTTCCTCTAAGCTCAAAAACATGTGTAACTACCCCAGCAAAGATGCACCCAAAGCTCAGTTTTCTCTGCTGAGAAAGTCTAACTTACTAAGACAATGCAGAAATAATGGAGTAAAAGGAGCATTTCCTCATACTGTCTTGGCTCCTATGCAAATAGACCTAGCCTATCTGGCTCCTGTTGCTTTCTATAACAAAGTGCCATAAAAGTAGAGGGTAAAACCACACAACTCTATTCTCTTACAGCCCCCCCCAGCCCCCCTTCTGGAGGCTGCCTGTGCTCCTTCCTGCCACCATGCCACCTTCTTCCTCTTTTGAACTCTTCTCTCTTGTCAGGATTTCTGTGATTACCTTTAGGACCCCCCCACTCAAGTAATCTAGTGGCACCTCGAGATTCCTCACTGAGCCCCCCAGGTCTTCACACCCCGCTCTGCTGCAGAAGGCAGCGGCCCCAGTTTCTGGGAACTTGGACATGGTTATCTTTGAAGGCGCGTTTATTCAGCCACCATGATCTGCCCTCTGGTTTGCAAATATTCAAGTCACAGTGAAAGACATTCCACTTAGAACGGAGATCAGGGAGCAGTTTAAGAGCCCGTCATGGCCGTCAGAGGCACACGCTCAGGCCTCTTCTCTAGGATTTGCAACTGGATTCGCACAACATCTGCTCTTGTCATCCTTTCTTCCTCTTGGTTTCAAATTGACCTTTCCTTGTTATTTCTCTCTAAGAACACATGAAGGGTTCTGTGCTGCTATGCTAAAAATAATAAACACTTTGGATCAAAATTGCCAGGGTTCTACATAAAGAGTTCAGAGTCATCCTGGAGTACATAGCAAGACCCGGTCCAAAAAAGATGTGGAGTGCTTGCTAATTGACATGACCCATACTGTTACTCTCACCCTGAATTCTAACTGTGGAATATAGAATGTGAAAACATATTTGGCACTCATTTTTTGCTTGTATTATGTAGTGGCCTCCACCATGGTACATGTATTGAATTCACTAATTGAGCAACTGTGTAACTGTAACTATACTTCTGTTAGTATTTTAAAGAATAACATGCTTATGAAAATAGAAAATAAGTAGAAGTACCTCCAAGTGCTACTTTTTAAAATTCAGTTGTAACTGTCATTCTTGTTGTAGTTGTGTATGACAAAATCAAATTTGTAAAATTGTAGCATGAAAAATAAAATTTGTTTCTGTCAAAAAAAAAATTGCCAGAGGCTAAAGGAACAATTGTAAATGTACGTGCCACACCACGAAATTGTTTATTTCTCATAATCTCTTGGATTCTCAAGAAATCAGCAGAAAAATGATTATCAGCAATTCACTTGTGCATAGAAAAAATGCATCCTGCCTCAGCCACACCCGTTTCCTGCCTTACCTGCTTTGCTCTTTCCTCTCACTGAAAGTTGTGGTCACATCAGAGGCAGAAAAGCCAACTCCAGGGCCCAGGACCCTTTCTCCAGGCCTGCTGCAGTGTTCCCAGGAGCTGGGGAGGGCTTGGCCAAGGAGAAGCGTCCGTGTGCACACGCACCGGGGCTGAGAACTCCAGGGTCCCCTGAGGCCAATCCAAGGAGAAGCGGAAGAGTCTTTCCGAAGTCCCAGCCTGCACTGTGGCTACGTTCAGAGTCACCACGCACTTAGCATTTTTCAACTCTGACTTGAGCACTTCTGGTGCTTAGGCTTTTGTGGAGCCCAACAGTGAAGGTCTCAAGACCGTTAATAGCCAGATGGGCAGTCTCCTTCTTCTGAGCTCTTGTTCATAAGGAAAAGCAGGAGGGGAGATGGCTCAGTGGAATAAGCACTTCCCTGGCAAGCACAAGGGCCTGAGTTCAATCCCCGGTTCCACAAAAAGAAGAAAAAGTCATAAGGAAAAGCAATCTGAAAGTTGTAGTTAAGGGCCAGAAATCTAGTTCAGCAACACAATGAGGTTATGAGTTCCTTTCCTGGTACAGAAAAGAAGAAAGAGAAGGAAGGAAAGAAAGAAAGAAAGAAAGAAAAGGAAAGGAAGAAGAAAGGAGAAGAGCTGGGGAGATAGCTCGGTGGCCTAAGTGCCTGCCTGGCAAGCACAAGGACCCGGGTTCCATCCCCAGCACTGCATGCCATGCCAAGCCATTCAATGAAACTGGACACGGCGGCACACACCTGTAATCCCGGTGCTGGGAAGGCTGAGACAAGAGGATCCCCAGGAGTCTGAGATGTGCAAGACCCTGTACCAAATAAATAAATAAATAAATTTTTAAGAAAGAAAGAAGCCGGGCGTGGTGGCGCATGCCTGTAATCCCAGCACTTGGGAGGCTGAGGCAGAAGGATTGTTGTGAGTTCGAGACCAGCCTGAGCTACAAAGTGAGCTTAAGGCCAGCCTGAACTGCATAGTGAGACCCTGTCTCAAAAAAAGACAAAAAAAAAAAAAAAAAAGAAAGAAAGAAAGAAAGAATATTGTACTTAAGTGACCCAGATCTAAATTATGGAGCACCGCGACCATTTGGAGTGGCGCCCACTAGCGTTTCCCTGTCGCTTACAGGTGCGACATAATTGTCTCAGGAAGAGCCTGGCAGATGAAAAAAAAACATGACTCCTTGGACTCCATTTAGTATTTTTTTAAATCCTGGTGCAACAAATACAAGAAGGAAAAAGTATGTTTCTCTCAGGCCCAGGCATTCAGTGCATGGAAGCAGACATGTGGGCTGTGGCTCTGCACAGAAGGCACAGGAGCCTCCCCAGAGGCCCTCGGCTGTGTGACCTTCAGCCAAGGGGGGTGAAAGCCTGCACTGGAGGAGAAAGCCTGCCCAGCAGAGGGTGCTGGGAACCAGGAGGCTGCTCACCGGCCCTCGAGGCTGCGCCGTATCCCTCACCATCTACTACATGGAACCCAAATCGGGTCAAAGATCTAAACATTAAAACAGAAACATTGAGCGGCCTTGTCACAGGTCCAGGGGCTGAAGAGCAGGTTTCTCTTTGCAGAGGCTGCGTGGTGGCTGAGTGAGCTGCGGGGCAGGAACCACAGCAGGACATCTGGGAAGTTGCTCCCGCTGTTTGACCGAGTATTGGTTGAAACTGTCACCAAAGGAGGCAGTGTGCTTCCAGAAAAATCTCCAGGCGAAGGGCTGCAGGTAACTGTGGTAGCTGTGGGGTCCCTCCCGCCCTCGGGGAAAGGGTGAAGAGATCCCACAGTTAGTGTGAAAGTTGGAGACAGAGTTCGTCTTCCAGAATACGGAGGCACCAAAGTAGTTCTAGACGACAAGGGCTATTTCTTAATAAGGGATGGCGACAGTCTTGGAAAATACATAGAGTGAAGTACGTCACGGTTGAAGCAGCCTCACACAGCGCTGCGAATCCCACTGACGTCCTGCCGTCTTTCACCACGTACATGACTTCCACGTCTCTTTTAAAATAAACTGATGAGGGGCTGGGGAGATGGCTCAGTGAAATAAGCGCTTCCCTGGCAAGCGCAAGGGCCTGAGTTCAATCCCCGGTTCCGCCAAAATAAATTAATTAATTAAATAAAATAAACTGATGATATCTAAACTAAAGGCACCTATTCTCTCTAAAGTTTAGTTTTACTGTACTGGTGTAAACATTTCCAAATAAAATATGTAAATGAGTGTTTAAAAAACACAGAAGCATTGAATCTACTAGAAGACAAAGCAGGTAAAACACTTGAGGTCATGGGTATAGAGATGATATTTTAAACAAAACCCCAACTTCAAAGAAATACTAACAAGAATCAACAAATGAGATTATATCAAATTAAAAAGCTTCTGCACAACAAAAGAATCTGTTAGTGGAATTGAAAGATAGTCTACAGAATGGGAAAAGAAACTTTGCCAGCTGTTCCTCAGACAGAAGACTAATACTGAGCATATATAAATAACCCAAGCAAACAGACCATCTAAAGTAAAAGTCCCACTCAAGAAACAGGCAGGTGAAATGAACAGACGCTTCTCAGAGGCAGAAGTACAAATGACCTACAAGTATATGAAAAGGTGTTCAAAAAATACAAAAAAAAAAAAAAAATGTTCAACATTTCAGGCCATCAGGGAAAAGCAAATTAAAACCACACTTAGATTCCATCTCACACCAGAAGGAATGGCTGTCGTCAAGAAGCCAGCAGAATAACAAATGCTGGTGAGGCTGCGGTGACAAAGGAGCCCTCCTTCCTTGTCACCAGGCATGTAGACTTGTGCACGCACTGTGGATATCAGAACTAAAATGTGACATTCTGTATCACCCGGCTACTCCCCTTCTAAGTCTGTTCCCCAAAGAGTTAAGGCCATATTGCCCTGAGAGATGCATACCAGTGTTTACAGCGGCACACTTCATACCAGCTGAACCCTGGAAGCTTCCGGTACAGATGAATGTGCTATCTGTACGTAATGGAATACTATTAAGCTATAAAGAAGGATAAATTTGAGATATTTGTAGGAAAACCGATACATTTGGAAAACGTACTGTTGAGTGAGATAGATGAGCCAGCCACACAGCTGAAATACCACATGGCATCCTTCGTTCGAAAGGACAAAAGGCAGGGCTGCAGAGATATCTCAGCTGTCTAAGTGCCTGCCTGGCAAGCGGAAGGACCCAGGTTTGATCCCTGGTACCACATGGTGTGCCAGCCCCAAAAGCAGGTGTGGCAGTGCACGCCTGTGATCCTGGTGCTGGGAGGATGAGACAGGAGGATCATTATGAATCTGAGCTGCACAGTGAGCCCCTGTACCAAATAATTTTTTTTTTTTTGGTGGAAATGGGGACTGAACTCAGGCCCTTGCACTTGCCAGGGAAGCACTTATTCACACTGAGCCATCTCCCTGGCCCCCAAATAAATATTTTTTTTTTAACTTCAGAAAGATAAAGTACAAATAAATACAGTAATAAAGGGTGGGTAAGAGGAGGTAAAGGGATAAATCTCTTGAAAATGAGAAGGGGTCCATGAGACAGAAGTCGAGGGGAAGGGAGAAGAGGAGGAAGTCTGGAAATAGGATGTGCAGTGAGTAAGAACTTAGTAACCTCAAGGAGCGTAGACATCAAGCATGAGCTGAGACTCTGACAAGAATGAAAACGGGGAAGGAAGTTAGAAATGGAGGAAGGTAGCTGTCTTCCCAGCACTCAGGAGGCTGAGGCAGGAGGGTCATCACTACCCAGAAAGAATGTAGGCAAGGTGTACTGCAAACTTGCACTACGAGAAGAAATCAATTGATTATTATTTGCAAACCATGTGATCATCTACACAGAAAACCCAAAAATCTGTTGTTATGGTTTGTGTCTAGCTGTCCCCCCAAAGACGCTGGTGGAGAGCCAGGGCGAGGCTTGAGGGGCGGGGCCAGAGGACCAGGGCGGAGCTCGAGGGGCGGGTCCAGAGAGGCACCAACCCCAGGCAGCGGTCTCTCAGAGGTGTGGAGCGGATGGTCCTGGACACAGCAGCGTCCCAGCCTCTCCTCCAGACCCTGCAGCGAGCGGCGGCGGTGTCTGTGATTGAGGTCACCTCGGCAGGAAGGAGGTGCTTGGAGAAGGCAGAAGCACTGACCCTGTCTCCTGAACAAATAAGGCTCTGAGGTCACCCTACATAATTGAGGCTGCTTTAAACTGTGGCACCTCCAGTAACTGTGAGCTGAACAAACCTTTCCTTCCCTAAGTTTGAGTGTCGAGTGTTTGTCCCAGCAATGAGAGAAAAGTAAGACATCGATCAAAAGACTTTTAGAATTAACAACCACATTCAGTGAAGTCGCAGGACATAAAATCAACACATAAAATTCGATAGCATTTCCTGTACACTAGAAAGATATGTGGGGGGGGACAAGTCACAATACCACGAAGAGAAATTAAGTACTTAGCAATTATTAACTAAGGAAGTGAAAGATCTCTTAAATATATATATACATAGTGCCATAGGAAAAGAAATCTAGGAGGACATCAGAAATGGGTATCCCCTGTTCCTGAGGAGGCAAAACCAATATGGTCAAAACGGGTCATAATTCCAAATTCATATGCCCGGCTCACACAACCCCAATCACAATTCCAACAGCATCCTTCACAGAAGTGGAGAAAACAGTCCTAAACTTTGAACAGAACTGGAAGTGGCCCTGTATGGCAAAACAGACGCTGGCTAGGAAGGGCAAGGCAGGAGATGGCGTCACAGCCCCAGACCTGAAGCTCCCTGAAGTTACAAAGCCATGGTGATTCAAAACTCACCCGAGGATCAGTGAGCAGATAGAAGCGGCAAAGGCAGCCCCGAGAACGTGCATTATGCCACTGTTTGATCTTTGAAAAGGAGGTAAAAACACGCCCTGGAAGGAAGACAACCCCTTCGATAAAGGAGGTTGAGAAAAGCGGGCTGCCCGCATGTTGAAGACTGAAGCAAGATCCATAGCTCTCACCGTATACTAAGTCAAAATCAGAGTGGATCAGAAATGTTAAAACAGAAACTCTCAACCTGCTGGAAGAAAATACAGGCCAAACTCTTGAGGGTATAGGTGTAGGCAAGAACTTCTGGAACGGAACAGTGTGGTAATAAAAATGTTCTGTAGGCAGAATAATGTTGGCTTATATTTGTTTTTTAATTCATACTGTGGATCTTAGCCATGTGATCCAAATGATTAATCCATTTATGCATTTCCACAACACTATCAGTGCATAAGAAATACACTCATCACGGGGAATTGGGGCATAATGTACCTTCTGATAAAATAGAGGATCTGTCTACCATTTTGCTATTGCAGTTTTGCATTTTGTTGTGGTTCCTTGTCAATTCTTTTTTTTTTTTTTTTTCTGTATTTTAGGGAAGGGCCTACAGGGTGCTCAGGGTCTCACTACTAGATTGGACTCGCAGTGATTCTCCTGTTTACAGCTCCTAAGAGCTGGGATTACAGGCACACGCCACCACGCCCCGTCTCAACTGCCGTCTCAGCGCACCCCAGGAGTGGACCAGCATGACAGGTCCGGGGATCGAAGCCCAGCCCCTGAGCTGCTTGCAGGTGCTTTGCTCTGTTGAGCTCTTTGGCCGGCCCTTCCTCTTCTATTCTTCCATCGCCACATTTTTGTGTTAGACATGAATTCTAGTGTAATATTTAGGTGCCCTTGTCACGTCTTTCGTATTTTAAACATAATCTTCTTATATTTCCTCAGTAATTGGCCTAGAGATTACAATTTACATGTGGGTTTATAACAGTGGTAACAAAGCAGTTCAGAGTACCTCCTCTTGAGTGCACACAGAACTTCGCTGTAACATGGATCTGCTCTCTTCCCGCTTTTGTAATTATTGCCTCATAAATTACATCCTTAAATATCGTATATGCATCAGCAGAGATTTATGAGTATTATCTTATGTAATTTAAAAAATCGAAGGGCCAGGGAGATGGTTCAGTGGAATAAGGACTTCCCTGGCAAGCACAAGGGCCTGAGTTCAATCACCTGAACCACAAAAAAATAATAATAAAATAAATGAATAAATAAGGCCAGTGATGTAGCTCAGTGGCATAAAGCACCTGCCTGGCAAGGGCAAGGTCCTGAGTTCAATCCCAGGTACCTCAAAACAAAACAACAACAATAAAATAAAAAAGTGAACCAGAACTGAAAATAAAAGCTGTATTTAATTTTTCTATTTATCTCTAAGCATTTTTCTCAAGTTACCTTTGCAGGTAACTTTATTTCTTCATTGCTTCATGTTGATATTTTTGGCCCAGTGTCTTTTTCCTTTTAACCTGCAGGCTTCCCTCAGGCATTTCTTGTAGAGCAGGCCTACACACAACGAAACCTTTCTGTCTTTATCTGGAAAGGTCAATTTCTCCTTTATTTTGGAAGAAAGCTTTTCATAGAAAGAATCTGAGATTGACCCTCTTTTGCCTTCTGCCTTTTGTGTGTCTCCAGCTGCACCATTCTGGCTGCTGCTGCGGTTTCTCTTGAGAGGCCGGCTGCCGCCCTCCCTGAGGGACCCTCCGTGCCATGACTCATTTCTCCTTTCTTATTTTCAAGGTGCTTCGTCTTTGTCTTCTTCTTCTTCTTCTTCCTTTGTGGCATTGCAGTGGGGATTGTACTGGGGCTTTCACACAAAGCTACATCACTACTCCTTTTTAAATGTTTTTTTTTTTTTAATTTTGAGACAGTCTCACTCTTGCTACGCTGCGCAGGGGCAGGCTTGAATTTGTGGTCGCTTCCATCTCAGCTTCTGCAAGCTGAGTGTGCCCCACCGTCCTCTGATCCTTATCTTCTGATAGCCTTATCATGACGCACCCAGGGACAGCTGCCTCTGAATTCCCTAAAACCGGTTGTGTAGATCAATGTTTCTCATCAAATTAAGGAGTTTATAATCATTGTTTCCCCAAATATTCCTCAGACCTCTTTCCTTCTCTTCTATATTTATTAATTTTATTTATCTATAAGCATTTATCTCTTTACAGGCTCTCTTGGGCGTCTCCTCATGGTCAGGATGATATCATCTATCCTATACAGTGTTGCTAAGAAACAAATTTTCTACACAAGCACCTACCAACTTATGTGAAGACAGTGTTAAGAGACGAGCAATGAACAGGAAATGTGTGGCTGCAGGAAGAGAAGAACCACGCTGCTCTTAGCTAGATTTTTTTCCCCTTGAGACGGGGTCTCATTATGGTGTTCAGACTGTCCTTATCGATTTTTTTTCATTTGTGTATTTGGTGCAGGGTCTCACTACACAGATTGGACTCGTGGTGATCTTCCTGTTTTCAGCCTCCACAGTGCTGGGATTACAAGCATGTATCCCCACACCCGAACTCTGTCCCTGGCTCAGTGCACCCCTGCGACAGGGCCAGTGTGGCATGCGGGGCCAGGGATCGAACCCTGGACCTTGCATTTGCCAAAGCAGGTGGTTAGTTCCCTGAGCCGTCTTGCTGGCCCCAGACTGTCTTTAAACTCACTGTGTAGCCCAGGGTGGCCCCCAGCCTCATCCCCCCAAGTGGTGGAGTTCAGGCGTGGAACACCGTGACTGGTTCACAGCTGGATTTTATACCATTCTCACGACTATGTCCTGTTCTCACAGGATTTAAATAGAAAAAAAATCAAGTTTCCCAAATTTCCCCCTCTGTGAGCCTGTGGTTCTTGTTTTTTGTTTTGTTTTGTTTTGATTTTTTTTTTTTTTTAGGGAAGGGTCCACAGGGTATTCAGGGTCTCACTACTACATTGGATTTATACTGATCTGCCTGTTTACAGCCTCCCAAGAGCTGGGATTACCAGCACACGCCACCACGCCCAGTCTCGATTGCCCTCTCTGCACTCCCCAGAGTGGACCCGGCACAGCAGGGCTGGGAATCAAACCTCTGGCCCCTGTGCCTTCTTGCGGGTGCTTTAATCCACTGGGCTATTTGGCCAGCCCTCTCTGTTCTTTTTTAATTATTATTCTTTGTTCTAATATAGATAAAAGCGGTAACTTTTGTCCCTATAAATAAAATTTTACAATTTCCTGTTCCCATAACATCCTGTTGCACCCAAACAGGGTCCAAGATACAAAGCTGTCACAACTGGACAAATTGTCCTTGTTCTCCTTCTGTCCACTTACCAGTTCCACAAAAAAGACCCACCTCTGTGACGTGTATAGAGCCTGGAGCCTGCCTTTGCCCAGCACACAGCCCTTCTGGGCAGGAACCTGCTGAGTCAGGTGTCCTCCTGTTTCCCCCTTGGTCTCATTGATCCCTTGAACTCTGCAACACTGTCTATTCTCAGAAATGTGGCCGTAGGGGCTGGGGAGATGGCTCAGTGGAATAAGCTCTTCCGTGGCGAGCACAAGGGCCTGAGTTCAATCTCCGGTTCCACACACATAAAAAAAAAAAAAAAAAAAAAAAAAAAAAAAAAAAAAAAAAAAAAAAAAAAAAAAAAAAAAAAAAAAAAACAGAAAAAAATGTGGCCATAAAGAGCATTGTCAGAACATAGGCCCCGAGAGCCCCCGATTGTTTGGTGAGGCGAGCAGTGAGCCAGCTACAGAAGCCATGCCCATGGTTTCATGAGGTGACAGTTGTGACGACAGTGTGGGGAGGTGAGGGTCTGCTCAGCGCTAGTGGCAGCTCAGGACAGGAGCTCCTCGTCAAGTGGCCGTGGGATTCACTGGAGAATTCAGTTCGCTCGGAGGCTCCACAGAGCACGGGCCATCCCTCAGCCTACACCCTTTTAGGAACTTGGCCGATTTTTCTAGCATGCACTATCTTTTTGTAATCGGAAATTATCCTAAAATAAACCCTCCACAAAAACTAGGGTCCTTTGCACATCTTTCTCCACGCAGGAAGACAGAGACTTGAAATGAGGAGAAAGGCAGCCTTCCCTGGAAACAAGCGCACTCCTGGAGCACCAGCAGAGCAGGGGTGCGGTGGGAAGCGGAAACTACTTCCTTAGAAGTTGTCTCTCTCGGTCTCTGACCCAAAGAGATGCAAACCGCTGGGCGTCCTGTGGCACATCGCTTCGACTGCACGCTTTAGTGCATCAGGTCTCTGAGCATCAGTACTGCTGACATTTGAGGTCAGATCACTCTGGCTGAGGGGCTGTCCAGTAGCTTTGCAATGCCCACTGGCACCCCTGGAGCCATGCTGACCACACGCCCAGAACCCAACTTCCCCCAGGGTCAACCAGACTATCTCCAGGAAGAACCGAACACCCAGGTGGTCAGCTCACTGGTGGCGAGTGGAAGATGGAGTCAGGCTTGCCAGCTCAGAGAGGCGTCCTGCATGAGCGTGAGTGCCCCTTTCTAGGATGTGTGAGTGACCTCTGCATGGTGCTGTGTGCCCAGGAGAAAGAACACCTTGAGAACCAGTAGGTAGAAGCGGAAGAGGCCGTGCCCACCACCATTCCCAGTTCCCCACTGGAGGGCTTTGTGCCCCTCACCTTGGGTTGTCTCTCGATGCCCAGTAAAAACAAAAATCAGAAAGAGAATGAAAATTCATGATTTTAGTCATCATTTGATGGAACTCATTACATTTATATACACAGTTTCAGGAAATCCTCACGTTATGTATGAGACACCTACAGGTATTATTCTTAATCCACACTCTTATAAACAAGTTGGTCTGGAAGGTAAACAAATGTTTTTAGGGAAAAAGATGGTGGATAGCATAGAATCATGTCATAGCTCCTGTCCTTGAAGCATGAAAAAAGTGCTTATGAGCCGGGCGTGGTGGCGCACGCCTGTAATCCCAGCACTCGGGAGGCTGAGGCAGGAGGATTGTTGTGAGTTCGAGACCAGCCTGAGCTACAAAGTGAGCTTAAGGACAGCCTGAACTGCATAGTGAGACCCTGTCTCAAAAAGACAAAAAAAAAAAAAAAGTGCTTATGATTGCAAACATCCAACTCCTTACCTGCCTGGGAAAAGAATCAACAGTGCTTACTTCACACATCACACACCTCAGGGCAGCTTCCAAAAGAACCTGTGAGCATGGGCAGTGCACGCATGTCGGAACCAGGAAGCGAGCTTGCCCGCAGGGTCAGAGAGGAGGAAGCTGGAGTTACGGTGCCCACCAGCCCAGCGCTGGGTGCTCTCGGGCATCTTCATATGATACAATTTACAGTAAGTGCCAAAGATGTTTAAATCATTATTATTTGGTTGTTTGGCTTTTAACCTATTTATCAGTATTTATAGATTTTTTTTAGAGGGCAGAGGGAAGTACAAGGAGTTTTTAATAACCTCTGAAGGAAATACAGAAAAAAGGTTAAATTCTGCGAGATGCCCTAATTTGGAATTTAGCACTCTTCTAATGTTTGTTCTGGTCTGTCTCACTGTGCTGAGTGGCAATAAAATATCTTCAAACTTGAAAAACGTATTCATTTTCTTTAGCACAAGGAAGGGGGGTGAGTCCTGCTTTACATCAGGCACAGGAGAGGGTGGAAGAGGGCGCTGCCACATGAGGAGGAGGACGCCGACTCCGAGCTGAGCTGAAGGAAGCCAGGAAGGAGGGTGGCCGGGCAGCAGAGCAGCCTGTGGAGTCCTCACCCACATAAGCCACGCCCAGGCGTGTGCTGGTCAGTGCCTGCTCTCTGCGCCTGGATCCCACAACTGCGTGAGCTACATGAAATCCAGCGCCACAGCTGGCGCGGGCTTGGCCATGATGTCTCTCCTAGCTCCATCAGATCCAGATTCTTTCTTTAAGGTCCTCTGTCTCATTCCCTCTTCGTTCTTCACAGTCCACTCTTCCCTGCCCCCACCTGACCATTTATTTGCCCACAAATGGCCACCATGCCCCAAGGTAGGATTCACAGACTTCTCATGCTGTCAAAGCCATGGGCTTCCCTACCATCGTACTAGTCCTATAATACCTGCCCCCCGAGCGCAAGGGCCTGAGCCCAATACCCGGTAACCTGCCCCCTCCCAGGCTGGGGCTATTCCTAACATGAAGAGACTCCAGGTTTTCAGCTACCTACTGAAACTTGGCTTTTAAAGTCCTTAGGAGTGTTTCACAACTCTTCTCTTTCTGAGCATTTTTAAGTAGACGGCTGATACTGTGCCACATAGAGGGGTGCTCCAGCCCCTCCTGACTCTTCCTCAGGTCATTGGCTTTCTTCAGAAAATCTTTCACCTGAGCCTTCCGGACTTGGTCAGTCCCTCTGTTATTAAAAGCACAAACTGGCCACTTGTGCTTTTTAATGAGACGCTTAAGGGCTTTGTTATCTGTGTTCTCCATGTAATCTTCAATCTTCTCGCCCTTGAGATCTTCCTCCCGTGTGAACAGCACAAGCACGCACTTCATAGCATCCTCCCCGAAGAGGCTCTCCAGGTTCGACATGGCTCTTTCATCCTCCTGAGTGAAACGTCCGAGCTGGAGCACCGGGACCAGGATCTTGGCTCCCTCCTCACATAAAAGCAGGCAGTGCTGGACTTCTTCCGCCACCCACGAGCGATCTTCCTTCCTACCAGACAGGAAGGACGGGGTATCCACCACCACAATGTCCTGCCCATACAAGGTCGTCCTGCCACGCAGGCATGTCCGGGTGACTGGCTGGGGCTGGAGTTTAGACGGGAAGACCTGCCTCCCTAAGAGAGTGTTTCCAGTCGCACTCTTGCCTGTCCCACTCCTTCCCACAAGGACAATGTTCAGGGTTTCTGTGCAAAAGAAATCGAGAATGATTTGTGGCCACGGACTGGCACAGAGCTCCTCTTTCCATCTCATTCCTAAGACAGTGAGAAAACATTGTGCAAAGAAGGTGCTCAAGACACAAAGGCAGCATCTTGCTCTCCCGGCCAGCCTGTCCCCACTCAGGGGCTGGCTTGTCCCGGCTCACACAGTCAGACCTCCACAGGAGGATTCAGGCCACAGCCTCTATCCAGCACTCATCTGTGAACACAATGCTTTGAATGTGCTCCACGCACTAAGAAAGCCACTGGCTTTGCCTCCACCCTCTAGATGCAGTCCACTCATGTCACTTCTGTCTCCTGTCTCTGCTATATCTATGGCTAGCCCCAGCCTCTCTGAGGGACTTGGAAAACTATTCTCCAGAAGGGGATTTTCATGATGCAGTAACCACACATGCCACCCACAGATCAGCAAGCCTATTGCTTGGCTCATACTAAAATTCATGCCTCAGGGGGCCGAGGAGATGGCTGAGTGGAATAAGAGCTTCCCTGACAAGCGCAAGGGCCTGAGTTCAATCCCCAGTTCTGAAAAATGAATAAATTAATAAATAAATAAAATTCATTCCTCATTAAGTCACATTGAAGTCAGGCATGTTAGTGCATGTCTATAATCCCAGGTCTCTAGGAAGCTGAGGAAAACTGATCCAGATAGAATCCCAGGCCTGGGCAACTTAACAACTTAGAACCTGTCTCAAAAACTAATACAGATCTAGAGCTCCATGTGAAGGCACTGGGTTCAATCCCCAACCCTACACACACAGATCATATTGAACCTCATAGGTCTTCCACTTATGGGTCAAGGGCACTTGTTGGTTATAATAAAAACAGCCACAGCTATTCTGCATGGTGTTAGTGATGGAGAAGGAGAATAAGCACCCCTGTGAGTGGAATTCACAGACACACAGAGGTCTGGCCATGTGCATCCCTCAGAGGTTTCCTTCACCTTTGCTCCCCTCTGGGCCTCCTCACATGGGCTTTCCTTTGTGAACTCCTTGCCAGATCATTAAATCCAACCTCAGAGCAAAGAGGGCGGGGCACCCAGCCTTCTGGGAGAAATCCTTGAGCTTCTTCTGCTGCTCCCCCCATTCCAGCACTGTGCTACGTATGCTTTCTCTGCCGTGGAGCACGCTTGTGCCCTGGCACCCCACGTGCATCCTGCATTTCACTCCCTGCCTCCTAAAGTAGGATCTGGTCCTCAGCATCCCAGAGACCTGGCCTCACCTCCCTTTCCTGCTGCATTAGCACTGTGACCCCCATGTCATCAAGACCACTGTCTTCTGCCTCTTCTCAAGAGGCACAGCCCATACTCTGGGGTCCCCCAACTTCCTGCCCAGCCACCTCAAGCCAACCCGTTCTCCAAAATCTGTGTGAGGGCTGGGGAGATGGCTCAGTGGAATAATCGCTTCCCTGGCAAGCACAAGGGCCTGAGTTCAATCCCCGGATCCACAACAACAACAAAAATAGATCAACAGAAATCAGCAGTAGTTATCCAAGCTATCCTGCATATACACAAAACCTGTGTGAAAGCTCTTGCATCCCCTCGACTGTCCGCCATGTTTGTACTTCATCAGAGGATCCCATTTCTGACTCAGTTAATAGTGCTACTCATTGGGGTCTGGTGCTCTACCTAGTAAGGACATCCAAATTAGAAGAGAGTGGGTTGGGTGAGAATACAAGGGTCTCAGCTCAGGTCATCAGAATGTGTAGCACGCAACATGAAGCCCCTTTTCAGTAGCAGAAAGTGAGTGGTGGCTGGGCCACTAAAGCTATCTGGAGTCAGTAAGGCCTTTATGAGCTCTGCCCAGTCCTTGGTTCTTGACTATCTCTCTTCCTGTACTAAGTGTTACTTCCTGTGTCTTACATCCTATGCTAAGTGTCACTTCCTGTATCTTGCTTCCTGTACTAGGCATCACTTCCTGTGTCTTACTTTCTGTGCTAGGTGTCACTGCTACACGTTCTTTATAATGTCCTTCCATCTCCAGCAGAGCATAGAGTAAGAACCCAGAGAAAGGTTGGGCTCAAGAGAAGCTCACAGTACCAAAGATCCTGAACCATCTCAGCACCAGAGCTGAGCACCCAGCCCAGGCCTCGAATCCGCTCTCCTTCATTCTATCCCCTTGTGCCTTTGGTCACCTGGTAGCACCTTGCATACCTTCCAGCCTAACACCCACTGATTACTCAGGATCCTGCACAAATACATGGTTGCAAGAGCTCTCTCGATAGTGTTGTTCCCAAAATCACACAAACAAGGTCCTATATGGTTTCCTTTATTATTCTTACTGAAACAATAAATCATTATTGTTTCAACTACTGGCTTCTTTCAAAATAGGAAAACCAACCTAGTACAGGTTGAAAACAGTGTCCAAAGCCAGGAGTGGACCAGTGGTCGCCAGAGGACGTCGTAGCCCCCTGGACCTCACTGACATCCTGCACCCGTGCAGCAGTCTACCTGGTCGTCGAGGCAGCAAGTCAGCAGGGAGAGGAGGGAGCCCCAGAGCCAACCATGAGGAGCAGCTCCTGGATTGTCTTCCCTCCCCCCACCCCCCATTAACCTGCCCCGAACCCACACCTGTTGTGTCACTGAACATTCCTCCCCTGGCCTAACCCCATAAAAGCTCCAGTCTCTGCCTCCTCTTTGAGTGTTTCTGGTTTCTCTTTTGGCCACCCTCCTGCACCCAGCACTAAAGGATTTCTTTGCTTCCACTGCTTTTCTTTGGCGCCAAGGAAGAAGCCTTACACTCACCCTCAGTGTCTCAGCACTAGCCACCACACCCCCCTCCAAAATATGTCTGAACAGAAATCAAGGGGGCAGCCCAAATGTGCCTATTCCTGCTGAGGAATGACACTGCCAGCCTCACTCCCTACTTACCACTTCCGAGGTAAGACTTTTCAAGACACCTGGCCATAGAGCTGCTCCACCGTTTAGCAGGCCTTCCTGCAGAGCAAAGCATCTCCCCTCCACAGTCCCTAGCACAAGCTGATGACAAGTGCCCTGGCCCTGAGATGCCCCAGGATGCCTCATGTGGCTTGGTCCTAGTGACCTTCAGTCTCTAAACCCAATGTGTTCAGTTTCAGGTCTGTCTTTGGCATTTGGCTGAAAGACACAGATACAGCTGTGAATGCCACTCGCTGAGCCCACAACTATGAAAAGAAAGTACTGATGACAAAATGCCTTCCTTACAGGATTGTTTTGAGCACTAACATGTGTGCTATGAAGACTGAATTATACCCACACCTGCATGTCATGTCCCAGCACAACCATGAGGGGATGGTTGCGTCAGCCGTGTGTGTCTGTGTTATGGAAGAAACTGTGTCCTCGAAAGAGGGAGAGGGGTCCACGTGCACTGCAGGGCTACAGATGAGGTGGATGGCGGCCACCACATGGCGCCTGCAGCCAGTCAGTGAAGCTGCAGCTGGGTGTTGTCCGGGAAGGCGTGATTTCTACCAGGATTTACTATCAGGACCTAAGAAAGCAGATCCAGCTCTATAACACAACAGAGGAGGCCAGGGACACACACACACTGTATCCAGGACCCTGGCCGGGCTGTGTTGCATTTCCTGGGGGACAAGTATAGGTGCCCATCTGAACGAGGCCTCCAGCCGCATCTGGGCTCTCATCCGTGTGTGTAATTCTTCCGCATCACTCTGGCTTCATAAGGCCTTACCGATGGAAGCTATGAGCCCACCTACAACCTTAAGGAAGCCACTTACCACGTCGACCATCCTCTTCCGGATGGGCAGCCCCCTCCACACAGTCCTGGAAAACAAAGGTGGAAATTGTGCACGCGGATCTACAATTTCTTCTCTTCCCAAAGAAAAGAAGTGGAGACCGGATTCTACACTGCACAGTAACCTGCTGATCAGGACTTGGTCAGATCAAGGTCACCAATCTAGTTAGCCTTTCCGGACCTGTCCCAAGCCCCCTGATGTCACTGTGACACATTAGCAGAGACAGAGAGCTCTCCAGGCTCTCCTTTTGAGGAGCTAAAATTTCCCACATGAGGTCCATCAGATGGGCAAATGGAGACAGCAGGACAGGAAATCAGCAACACAGCTGATATCCCCTTCCGCCTCATGAGTCCATGCACCTGCTTCCCCTAAATAAAAATAGCGTCACACAAAGTCATGATGGATTTGCTCTTGTGCTGCTCTGAGAAACATCCTACACTTCATATTTTTCTTTTATTACTGAGGTTTAAACCCAAGACCTTTGTACTGAGCTATACCCACAGTCCTTTTTTAGTCTTTATTTTGAGGCAGGATCTCAATAAGTTGCCTGAGTACGACTGAAGCTTACAATACTCCTGCCTCAGCCTCGCAGAGTGTCGGGGTTACAGGTGGGCACCACCTCACCTGCTCTAACCTTATCTTTGCTAATTACCCCATACTGGCCAAGGAAATCTCCCTCTGCTTTCTTATGGGCCTGAGACACTGAACCTTCAGTCATCTTTCCCCCAGGGTCCTCTCCATCTCGCTCTGGTTGTCAGATTTCTTTCACCTTCCACTGTTCAGGGTTCTGAGCTTTGAAGCTACCTCCACCACCGGACATCTCCACACAGGGTTCCCACCCAGGGTTGACCGTGTGTGTGTCTGGAACTCAGCAGGTGCTCAGGGCGCCTCGCTGTTGGATTTCCATCCTGTTCAGGCTTATTAATTTTCCCCTCTAAGAAGTCTCTCTGACCAGTGCTGTCCTGGGCTTACCCTGCTCGTGCTTTTCTCCTGATACCTGGGCTCGCAGAGGCCTCTGTACCAGCAATTCTCTACCTGCACTGATCTAGGGGACGAGCTCTAGGCTGATGTCCCCCAGATGCAGCGCTACAACCCTGGCTGTTGTGGGGAAAATGGAGAGAGGAAGGAGAAGGCCGTCAACGGATTAAAACAGTGCAGGCAAGAAAGGACACTGGCATGGAGCAGACTACGGCTGAGGGGACTCACAAGCACTGGTCACTCGAGACTTGGGGACCCCTGCGTGTGAGCTGGCCGTGCTTTCAAAGCAAAAGTCTGGACTCTGAGATGAAGACTGCAATGACCGATGCCACCACTGGCTGAGTTGAGCCGGAAACTGAAGTCTTAAGAGATTTGAGAGGACCACTGGGTGTGAGAAGGGTGAGGCGATTAAAAGATCCCAGCGGAGACGCCAAGGAGTGACCAGATGAGGGAGTCGGGAGCTCAGCAGCTGGGTCTCTCGCTTGGGACCGATGCACGTGGCCCAAAGGCATGAAAACATAGGCTCACCTGGTGAGAACAGAATGGAAGAAGGGTCAGAATGAAGCCACGAGAACCCAGCTGGTAAAGCCAGAGGCTGCGGGAGGATTCGGCATGCTGGAGTCTCCCAAAAGAGAAGAGAACCGCACCAAAGAGGAGGATTCAGTGGATCCAGGGGAAGAAACAGCCCGGAGGCCTTGTGCGCCCGGCAACGCAAGGGATTACACAGAGGGGGCCAGAGTCCGCGGTCATCCTGCTGATACCCACGTAACCCCAGTCTGACCCCCCCCTTACGGCTCCAGATATGAGGGAACCGCTCCCCCAGCAAAACCTCTGTCCCCTCACGCAGGGCCAGGCTCCTTTTCCCCAAAAGCTAATCCTTGCCTGAGATCCGAGACCTTGCGTTCTGGGGCTCACGCACCACGGTCCTTCCCTCTCCACCAAACGTTCGACCTTGCTGAGGAGCTGCGACACCTGGGCCCCCCGCTCGCCCTCGTCCGCTTTGTTGTCCACCGCGCAGTAGAGGCGTTCATCACCTCCAACCACAGCTTTGAGAAACCTCTGGCTTTCGAGGTAATCCTGCAGCGAGTCGCTGCCCAGTTCCTCCTTCCTGGTGAAGACCGTGAGGATGTGCCTGCTGGCGCTGTCCCCCAGCTCCTGACAGATGCCCCGGAAGGTCCGCTGGTCCTCCGCGGTGTAATTTCCGATGGGCACCACCACGAGCAGCGCGTGGACGCCGGGAGCTGCGAGCGCCAAGCACTGCTCCATATTGGCTGCCCTGGCTTCGGCGGGGGCCAACGAGGAGAAGATGTCAGGGGTGTCGATGACCACAACCTGCCTCCCTAAAACAACCCCACTCGCTCGCTGGCACCTCACGGTCTTGTGCTTAGAGCCGAACCCAGAGGCAAACGCAGCTCTGCCCAGGATTGTGTTCCCGGTCGCACTTTTTCCTGCGCCCTGTTTCCCCAGTAACAGGAGTCGCAGGTGGGGCTCACAGCAACCCTGCTCCGACAAGGACGGACTCCCCTGAAGGCAGCTCCTGCTGGGCCTGCGGGGAGAAGAAGCGACATCAGCGATCCACTCACACACGGGTGGGTGGGGTGCGAGAGAAGGCTCTCTGCTTCTCCCCCAAAGAATTCGAGCTCCTGAAGTCCTAACTCACACGAACCGCACTGCTTCCCAGCACCTCCCTGGGTGCTTGTCTCTAAGACGAACTCTCCTGTTCTTTTGAGCACCCTCACCATCCTGAAGCGCCGGGAGTCAGCTGTTAAGCTCAAGGGAATCTCATAACCAGTGATCAAAAATATAGACTCCGTTGGATCCTGTGGTAGGCAGCTGTAGTCCCAGCTATGAAGGAGGACGAGGTGGGAGGATGGCAGGCCCAGGAGTTCAAGACCAGCCTGAACAACATAGGGAATGAGACCACTTTTGTGTGTGTGTGTACATTTTAGGGTAGGGTCTACAGGGTGTTTGGGGGGGTCTCGCTACTAGATCACACTTGTAGTGATCCGCCTGTTTACAGCCTCCCAAGAGCTGGGATTACAGGTGCCCGCCACTACACCCAGTCTCAAATACCATACCCCAGGTACAGGGCCGGCATGGCGAGCCTGAGGATCGAAACCCAGGCCCCTGTGCCTGCTTGTAGGCACTTTAATCCACTGAGCTATTTGGCAGGCCCTAAAACCACTTCTTAAAGCAATATAAAATGTTTAAAATAACACCAGGCTTATCTAGATTGAAAAATCAGAATCTCAAAGGAAGACGCTAGAAATCTGTATTTGTCAAACGTCATGTGATGGTGGTTGGCCAAGTTTGGGAAACGGTCATGCGTAGTCAAGTGCAAGGTGAACACCTTAGCAAGCACGTGTGGGCTGCACAGGAGATGCTAGCGTTGCAGCAGGAGACAGCTGAGCGAGCATTATTCGTGGGAGTCACACCTACTGTTGCCTGGAGACACTGATAGAGGCAGCTTGGGGGCAGTGCAGGCTAAGAGCCAGCCTGGAACCCTGCCCCGCCTGCTCCCTAGCTGAGACCTCAGGGGGCTGCTAACCCACCTCAGCCTCAGTGTCCTCGTGCATGACACGAAAGTGGCACCATCTGCTTTAAGAAGGTTTTTTGGGGGGCCGGGGAGTTAACTCAGTGGGATAAGTGCTTGCCTGGCAAGTGCAAGGTCCTGAGATTGATCCCTGGTACCACCAAAAAAGAAGAAATAAATTTTTATTTTCAGCACTGGGGATTCAACTTGGGGGCTCTGAGCTACATTCCTGGTCATGTTTGTTTCCTTTTTGTTTTATTTTGTTTTGGGGTGTATATGTGTGTGTGTGGCAGGATCTTGCTCAACAGCCCAGATTAGCCTCAGATTGTCAATCCTCCTGTCTCAGACACCAGATTAGCTTGGATCAGAGGTAAGTGGCACTCTGCATAGATTGTACAGGCTTCTAAAAGTATCCTTGAAAGCCGGGCAAGGGGCACACACTTATAAGCCCAGCTACAGATCCGGGGAGTCGGCTCAGTAGAATAAGCACCTGCCTGGCAAGTGCAAAGGCCTGAATTCAATCCCTGGTTCCAAAAAAATCCCAGCTACATGAGGGGCTGAGGCAGGAAGAATACAAGTTCAAGGCCAGCCTCAGCAACACAGGAAGATCCTGTCTCAAAATATTTTTTCTTTTAGAGAAAAATGGAAATGTAGCTCAATGGTAGAGTACTTGCCCAGCATACTTGAGGTCCTGGATCAGTACAAAAAAGAGGTCTTGGGGCTGGGAAGATAGCTCAGAAGTCTAAGCACCTGCCTGGCAAGCACAAGGACCCAGGTTCGACCCCTGTACTCCATACCATACCAGCCCCCAAGCCCTGGGTGCACTGTGCCAGCCACCAAAACTGGGAACAGTGATGCACACCTGTAATCCTAGTACTGGGGAGGCTGAGACAGGAAGATCACTGCAAGTATGAGCTGCATAGCAAGATCCTGTACTGAATTTATTTGTAAATAAATAATAATCAAAATATTTTTTAAAGAATCAAATAAGATGATGTATAAAAAAAAAAAACTTGTCCAGCAGACATATGAAAAACTCCCCAACATCACAAGTGAGCAGGCAATGTAAATCAAAACCACAGTAAGGAATCACTGCACTCAGCAATAATGACTAAAACAAGAAGATGACGGGGGGGGGGGGTGCCAGGGACGGAGAGCAAACAGAAGCCTCGTGCTGCTGGCAGAGATGTAAAACTACAGTCACTATGGAAAGCAGCACAGAGTTCCCCTGAGAAGTAAAGTAGACTTGCCATACAATCCAGCCACCCTTTCTGGTGATACACCCAAAGGAAAAAAGTCAGTGTGTCGGAGGGACAGGCAAGCCCGTGGCTGTGGCAGCACAATTCGGCAGCAACCAAGAAAGGCAACCTGAGGGTCCATCAGCTGATGAGTGGATTTTCTAAGCGTTGGCACCTTACACAGAGGCCACTACTCAGGCATAGAAAAGACTGCAAACCTGGCACTTGTGGCATCGGTGGAATGTTGTGTGAGGTAAAACCAGCCGGGCCCCGAGAGACACAGACCGCGGGACCTCACTCTGACATAGACAGAAGAGCTGACCCCAGTGGGGCTGAGGGCAGAGTCAGGGCGGAGCAGGAGGGGACGAGGCTGGGAACAGGGTGGGCCGCAGCGGGGAGCCTGAGCTGCTGCTGTGCAGAGCAGGCGCGCGCTGCGGACAGCAGCTGGGCCACCCATGCCACGGCAGCTGGGCCACTCATGCCACGGGGCCACAGGAGAGGACGCTGAATGTTTTTCTCTTAATGAAATGGCAGGGGCTGAGAATTCGGCTCAGCAGTAGAATGCTTGCCTAGCAAGCTGGAAGCCCTGGGTTCTGTCCTCCACACCAAAAACAAAACAAAAAAAGAAAGGAAATGGCAACTACTGGAGAAGAGAGTTCTCTAAGGGAAACACTACACTCTCTGCATGTAACAAACCATCAAGCGTACCCTGCTAATAGATACAATGTTACGTATAATTTCACCTAACACTTTGGTACTGGAAATTGAACTCAGGACTTGTATTTTCCAGGCAATTGGTTGTGCTGAGCTACATCCCTGGCCCCATCTAATTCTTTAAATCCCTTTACAAATTTCTTGTCTCATCATTCAGTATTACCCCAAGTGACCCATGAGCAAAAGTTCAGCTGTTGTGCTAGCTCAGATGTCTCAGCTCCAGAGAGAGGAGTGCTTCTACCAGGAGCAAGAACAACGAGCCCACAGAACCAGAAGCCACGCGACCAAGCAGTAATCCTCTTTTTCAAACATGGCCCAAGAGGACCATGGGTCAAGGGATCTGGCAACACCTTCCTGTGACAGAGGGTTTTTCTCACACCTAAGGACAGTCCCAACCCACTGAGAAACTGCTCAGAGAAGCTTCCAGAGCCCCACACAGGAAGGACCTCAGTTCCAGCCCAGTAAGTCATCGTCAAAAGGAAGAGAAAGGCTAACAGGTAGCCTTAGCTCCAGATGAAATCAGAGTATGATTTCATGAGAAGTGTCTCCAACCCTCAGTGCCTGGGCAATGGGACCCTAACTGCAAGGGGCTAGGTTAGAAGACCAGACATGGAAAATCAGTGTCCTTGTGCCCCACTTCTCAACAAAGCCAGCGGGCACAATATTGCCCACTGACACCCCTCTGTGGCACTGTCCCAAAGTTAGAAGCTCCTAAGAAGACTCCTTCCTGCCTTCTTATTCCTCCATTGTCCCATGCCTTCCTCTCAGCCTGCTGCTGCTGCTGCCAGCAGCTCCCTTCCTCCCCCCCTGCTCCCCATCCTCCCTCTCCTCCTCCTCCTCTCCCTCCTCTTCCTTCTTAGGCTGAGCACCCTCCCCAGTTCCACCTCCTCTGAGGAAAGCTTCCTCTTGTGGCTCCTCCCGTGACTGTGCCCCTCTAGCCCAGCATGCCCACACGGGCTGGGGTGACACCCTGAACCAGAAGGAGCACTCCACAGAGCCCTGAAGTCCACCCGGGTTTCCGCGGATCAAGCCCATGACCACCCCACATACATCTGCAGGTGCGTGTGTGCGCACACATACCTCAGATCTGTTCCCGGGCCTCCCAGTGTCTCAGGACCTTCACACTTGACCCCTTCCTGTCCCTCCATCCTCTGGGGGTGGAAGCAGCGACTCTTGAGAGGGCCCAAGTGTCGAGGCAAGGACAGCAAGGACCACACAATCCTCAGGGCCCAAATCCCTGCTGGAGGATTTCTAAGTGTGTCATGGAAGGAAGAGGCTTCTAGAAACGGTTTCACAAGAACAGAGGCACAGTGTAGTCACACAGGAAGTGCAGGGCGCGATGGGACTGAAGGGGGGGACAGGCCACCCCACCTTCCCTAGGTAGCTCTGTCCTTTGGAGTCGCCATAGAGCCACTCCCAGCAGGTCGTGCCATGCAGTCCCCACAACCTGCCCTCTCCTGGCCCTCCCAAGGTCTCCCCTCTCTACCCAACGCTCTCCCTAAAACCTTCAGCCTGAGGCCAGAGCGACCAAGGAGAGCTGCCTCTGTGAACGGCAGCTTCTCTGCATGGAGCAGAATTCGGAATGGCACAGTGTGAGGTCTGTCCAAGAGACCATCCTGTCCTGAGGCCCAGTCTGAACTTCCCAAGGAGGTTGAGCGCTTTACCAGAGAAAACCCACACCGCTCACTTTGGGTTTCCTGCCAGAACCATCTCTGAGCGTACAGTGCTAGTGCAAAATGCACCGTGGCACTCGGGACTCCCAGAGCTTTCCCACTCTGAGATACACAGGGAGCGCGAGACCCCTGGACCTCAGCCTCCTCCCGTTCCTGTCTGTGTGATTCTGACAACTTCTGGCCCTTCTGCCAAGTTGGACTTCACTGCCCTGGTGGGTACAGTTTGCTCTGGGACCCCAGGCTCCCTCCCCAGGGCTCCCACAGTGCAGAAGCCAGTGACCTTGAGCTCACACTGGCATTTTCAGAGCCCTCCCAACTGCTAAGACATGCAGGCTGTCCATCCCCCAGCTCTCTACCCATGTCAGCCTTGAGGATGGCTTTTCCATGACACCACCCTAACGCAGAGCCTGGTTGGGCTGGGATGGGAAGGGCTGTGGAGACACTGAAGCCACATTTTGATGGGCAAGTGGAGGAAACCTCTCCGCCCCCTCTCCCCTCACTGGAATTGCAATAGGGAGGCCAGAATCTTAGGCCAGACCAACAGGATTTCTCCAGAGAGGAGCTCAGGCCACAGACAGAGGTCAGGCACTAGCCGGATGCCGCTCGTTCGGTGCAGGCAAAGCAGTGGTCAGAGAGAAGCAAAGCACTCGGCAATGAAATATTAAGCATCCAGGAGACGTCAGAGTAAAACCAAAGCTTGAGGATTTAGCAAAGTGATTATTTGCTGACTTGACCATTTTGCAAAATGGTCTTCAGGCAAATGAGCTCTCAGAGCATTGATTTTTCCTTGGAAGGCAGGCTGCCTCGGTTCCCAGCCGGCAGAGGAAGGGTGGGGTTCCGCTGCCCCCTCGTGGCTGCTTGAGCAAGGACGGGAGCCGAGAGCTTAGGCTTCCCCAGCCGGCAGGCCCCAAGCTCTCGGCAGGGGCAGGGCAGAGGGACTGGACCTCTGGAAACCAAAGAGCCCAGACTATGCAAGGGCCCAAGTAAGGAGGGGCCCGCCTGAATCAGGCCCTGAGGCATCGAGGCACGAAGATCAGCGAGACGCTCCTCATTCGGAGGTCGCAGGCGTCACGTGGGGGCCAGCCCAAACCTGCCCTCGTGAAAAACCGTGTCGCCTGCGAGATGTGCTCAGAGCTCCCCCAGAGCAAGAGGAAGTGCTGCGGACCTACTGTCAGGTAGGTAGTTGGACATTAGCGGGACGGATGGCGGGAGTCCCTAAGTACGAAGCCCTGCCTGTTGAGCAAAGAAACAGAGACGCCAGGGTGTAATACACTTAGAATCACTTATCTGGTCACAGATCTAAAGCGATCCTTCGGGGCACAGCGGCATCTTAAGGGGCACAGCCACATGGCCACCTGGCCGTGGAGCCCCAGGGCAAGGCACACAGCATTCTGCCTGCCAAGGCCTCCAGCCCCATGACACCAGGAGAGGAAGTACCCTCCGCCTCAGGTCCCGATCCCGCTCAAATTAAGAATTTATTTTTGGTGAGTTCCTCTCCTGAGGAAACACTGACCATCTGAAAAGTTCAGAAAGGTGTTCTGCAATTCCAAAGCAACTGCTAAGTAAAATGTTGACAAGCATCACAAATACCCAGTCCCCTGGGCCGCAAGAGTAACTCACCCGAGGGTAACCCCAAGAATAACCTAACCCTGGGATACATAAAAGTGCATCCAAACTCACACCCCGGGGGCAGACGCCTCTGTGGTCCGCCCACCTTCTTGCTTGAAGGATAATTCTCTACACATCTACTTCACAGGAAACCCTTCCATCCGTGCTATCAAGGGCACAAAGGTCTATGGACCAAGGACCCGCGGGCTGGCTTCCGCTGCACCAGGGCCCAGCCCCCAGGCGACACCACAGATGCCCATGTGCATATTTGCCTGTGAGCCCCTCCCCCCACGCCCAGCCCCCTCCCCCTCCCCGTGAAAAATTTCAGGCTGAGAATAGCGGGTGCTGTCCAGGGTGCTGAGAACAGGCTGCTGTGTGCTCTGAAATGGGCCCAGCAGGAGAACCAAGTAGAGGGTACCGCAGGCGTCTGAGCTAGAAAAGAGGAGCCGCTGAACTAATCCAGTGACGGGGACGTGGGTGGGGAAAGGAGCAGATCTGCAATGTGTTTAGGACATAGAGACAATAAAGGAATTTCAAAGAAAGATGAACTGAGGGCTGCGATTCTGCCATGTGCCGGTGGCCATGTTGGCGAGGACTCTATTCATAGCATGGACAGATCTTCTATTTTGAAAAATATTATCACACGTTGTTTTCCTTCAAACATGGAAAATGTGTGTGTTTACTACAGTTTGGACAGATGGCAGTAAAGTGTCTGGTGACTAAATTTGTATATTTTGACAACTTTCTGATGGAATTATTCAAACACAGACCATGTTTATTATAAGATTATTAGTTATGAAATGGCCCAAGCTGAGATTGAACTTTTGATCCCCCTGCCTCGGCCTCCCGGAGTGCTGGGATTACAGGCTTGTGCCACCACACCTGGCTCCACTTTGCATTATTTTAATCTTGCTTGTTTTTCTGAGCCGACTCTAGGACCTGGCTGCTGACCACAGAACTGGCTTAAACAGAAGCACCCGCCCTCGAGAAGGCAAGGCGTGCTCTTGAAGCAGCTCAGCTGAGCCAAGCTTCCGAAACTCGCTGACCGCTGCTCCTCGCCAAGGCCGGGCTTCCCTGCACGCGGCCTGCACCACCCAACAGCCCCAGCAGGGGGAGCTAGGGAGGCCGGTCTGCCTCCTCCCAGATTGCTAGCAGCCTTCATAAAGCCTTTCTTACTCTCCAGCTGTCATCCGTGGGCCATTGGTTTTCCTGGATGAGGTTTCCGACCCAAGTTCATAAACAGTCACGGATCGCTTTATTCTACCACATGCTACACCATGACCTGAGGCCCCCCCACACACACAACAGCTACGGCTACCTGGTGACAGCAAAAGCAAGAGTCGGGGCTCCCAGCTGCAGGCGTCAAGAGACCAGGGAGCCCAAGTCCTGAGGGCAGTTTGACTTTGGTCCCTCAAAGAGGATGAGCCCGGGGACAGAGACCAACTGCCTGTCTATCCGGAGGTTCCACGAGGTCCCCCACAGCCACCTGCTCCCTGGGCAGAGGCCTCCAGCCAGCCCCAGCCCCACCACCTGCACAAAGGAGCAAAGCTCCTTCTCCTAGGCAGCTGCAGTCCCGGAGCCAGCTCGGTGCCCGCCAGGGCTCCTCGGGGTCTGCCCACCCTCTCGCTGAGGTCGCGGCGGTCATGGCTCAGATCCTGGGGGCTGACGTGGTGCACAGACTGGACAGGAAGATATTGAGGAGGTGGGGACAGAGGGAACAAGGTAGGATCAAGCACTTGTGATGTCCTGGTCTCTGTGATCAGCAGGGGTCCCTTGCGCGTAAGTTCACATGTCTCAGCCTGCCCCGACTGGCAAGGCCAACCCTTACATGCAGGGAGTCCCCAAGGCCGCCTCATGCCCCTCCTCTCCTCTCTTCTCCCCTCCACTCCCTTCCCCT
>PVKA01008313.1:6920-73658 GCA_004027165.1 Ctenomys sociabilis | reverse complement strand
GGTCCCATCGTTAATCCCACTTCCTGGTACCAGTGTGTGTGTGTGTGTTTTATGCTTGATGAATAGAATGGTCCGGAACACACAAGTAATGATCAGACACCAAAAGATAATGTTAATTTACGAGGTGATTTAATCTCTCTGTCCTCTCTGAAGTGGAATTATTAGCATTCCAAGCTTTTGTTTACATGAACTAATCTATATGTGGAATTGTGCAGTTATAGGCATGTAGGAAACAATTACTCAAACATTAGTTGCTTTAGGAGGTTGGTTATTATTGCAGGAACAAAATTGATTACAGCCAAAGGCATATTTCCTTCAACGTCCTTTAACGTTTCTATGTGCAACTCCATTTTAGCTCAGTGCTGCCTTTAGAAACAATAGATGGGGCTGTACTTTCGGAATTTGGGTTTAGCTTTCCGAGAAAGTTTTGTACATTTCTGTGAAGTCAGTGCGAAAGGGAGCATTTCAAAGCAGTGAAATTGTGAAGTAGTAAACCAGTATGAAAGTGTAGCATTTTTACTTTACTAGAAGCTATGTGTCTTCTGCTTCAGTGTAAGAGTTGCACCCCAAGTAAGATTTGCTTTCACTACCAATAAGTTGTGACACATGGTTGGTTGTCTTAGAGGTTTGTAGTTAGTGCTATTTGTGGCAATGTCTGATTTTAATTTTTCTCATTCTAGGCTTGTGGTTATTCCCCATCCCAGCCCATCCCTTAATTTTATTCTTTTGAAGAGTCTACCTTTCAAACTGTCAAAGTGGAGGGTGCAATTGCAGAAGGGAGTGCTCCTCATTTCAGGTAACTTGCCCTGTTTTACCTGTTAACAAGAGAACCATTTTCATTCAAGATCTAACAAGAGAATATCACTTACTCAGTAGCCAGATGAAAAAGCCTGAGTCAAATGTAGCTATTATTGTTTAGATAATGCATATCTAACTTTAAAATCTTAACTTATAAAAAAATAGTATTCTTTAGAGATTTTTAAGCTTGTATTACTGTTTTTATTATGCTTTTTATTATTTCAGGAAGAAAACTTTTTTTTTTTTTTTTTTTTGGCAGACCTGGGGATTGAACTCAGGCCCTTGTGCTTACCAGGAAAGCACTTACTCCACTGAGCCATCTCCCTAGCCCCAAAGAAAACTTTTTAAAAAGAACCCTAATATTTTCTTAGGGTCCCAGTTAAGTCTTAATGTAGTAAAGTGGAATACAAAGTAAGTAGTAAAAATAACACTTTGAATAAGTCTTAAAATATTGTACGTATCTAATTTTTTTTTTTTTTTTTGAGACAGGGTCTCACTATGCAGTTCAGGCTGGCCTTAAGCTCACTTTGTAGCTCAGGCTGGTCTCGAACTCACAACAGTCCTCCTGCCTCAGGCTCCCGAGTGCTGGGATTACAGGCCTGCGCCACCATGCCCGGCTCACATCTAATTTTTAAGTCTAGAGAAATAATGCCTACCTTTTGGTCATTTATTCTTCATTATTAACACATAATATTTAAGATACAGTACAATTCTGTCTTGTAACACTTTGAACTTTGTGTGTTTTTAATATAGCTCATTAGAATTGTGGCCACCTGTGAAGGAAAACTTAGGACATATAATAGTATCAATACTTAATCCATCTAATGGTGGTAGACATCAGAAAGCTGAAAGTTTCCAAGTTTTCAACACACTACATGAAATGAGGTTATGACCTGTACTGTTTGCACACATAGAGTTTTATTGAAACCCAGCCACAGCCATTCTTTACCCTACCTTTATGGCTGCTGTTAATGCTGTACTTACAGATTTCAGTAGGGCAACAGAGACTGTATCACCTCAAAGCCAACTGGATAGCCCTTTGCAAAATATTTGCCAGCCCTTGCCATGGGAAATATTCCTAATTACATTCTATCCCTAAAATCTGTTTGCCAACTCTCTGTTTTTTCTTAGCCTAATGGTTCCCAGCTTTTTTTATAACATGTTAGTACTCTAATAAGTGTTTTGAGAAAGAAATTGATGCCGATAAGTTTCTTTATTGTTTATTAAATATAAGTTTAAGACTCACTTCTATAGCTTTGTTTTTGTGTGATCATCTACCTTTAAAAAAGGTGTGCCATACCTGAGAGCACCAGCAAGTCACATGAGAGATCACCAGATAAGCAAGCGTGAGATGTTCCTTCTGCACGTTGATGTGTAGGCAGCATTTACAGATTAACTGATCGCCTTTTTGTATCGCATCTTATAATTTCAACATATTTTATAATACTCAGTCTTTATTCTAAACTAACCATGTTTTGTACCACAAATTCTTTGCCCATGGATCTTTTGCTGAAGCAAGAAAGTCTTAAACAAGAAGTAGAATCTTTTTGTTACCAAATTGTATCTGACTCAAATAACCAAAAAGGTGGAATATTACAAAGTGAAGATAAACATTTGGAGTCATCAGTTTCTAAAAAATCAGACACTGAGCTCTCCAGGGTCACATTTATGTCTGGTTCCAATAAAATGAAATTTAGTAAGAAACCAAAAAGGAGAAAATATGACGAAAGTTATTTGTCTTTTGGATTTACTTATTTTGGAAATAGAGATGCGCCTCATGCTCAGTGTGTATTATGTAAAAAAATCTTATCAAATAGCTCTTTAGCCCCCAGTAAGCTACGAAGACATTTGGAAACTAAACATGCTGCGTATAAAGACAAAGACATTAGCTTTTTCAAGCAGCATCTTGATTCACCTGAAAATAATAAACCCCCAACACCTAAAATTGTCAATACAGATAATGAAAGTGCTACAGAGGCATCATACAATGTAAGTTACCATATAGCCCTGAGTGGAGAGGCTCATACTATTGGAGAATTGCTTATTAAGCCTTGTGCAAAAGATGTAGTGATGCGGATGTTTGATGAACAATATAGTAAGAAAATAGATGCAGTACAGCTTTCAAACAGTACTGTTGCACGTCGAATTAAGGATCTAGCTGCTGACATTGAAGAAGAGCTTGTTTGTAGACTGAAAATTTGTGATGGGTTCTCACTTCAACTAGATGAGTCAGCTGATGTTTCAGGACTTGCTGTGCTGCTTGTGTTTATTCGTTATAGGTTCAATAAATCTATTGAAGAAGACCTACTCTTATGTGAATCTTTGCAAAGTAATGCTACAGGTGAAGAAATATTCAACTGCATCAACAGTTTTATGCAGAAACATGAAATTGAATGGGAAAAATGTGTCGATGTGTGTAGCGATGCGTCTAGGGCAACAGATGGGAAAATTGCCGAGGCTATCACCTTGATGAAGTATGTGGCTCCTCAAAGCACCAACAGTCACTGCCTGTTATATCGACATACACTAGCAGTTAAAATAATGCCTACATCTCTTAAAAATGTGCTAAACCAAGCAGTACAAATCATCAATTATATTAAAGCTCGACCACATCAATCCAGACTGCTAAAAATTTTATGTGAAGAAATGGGTGCTCAGCACACAGCACTTCTTCTTAATACAGAGGAGAGGTGGCTTACCCGAGGTAAAGTTCTTGTAAGACTTTTTGAACTTCGGCGTGAATTATTGGTTTTTATGGATTCTGCTTTTCCACTGTCTGATTGTTTAACAAATTCATCTTGGCTGCTAAGACTTGCATATCTTGCAGATATTTTTACCAAATTAAATGAGGTTAATCTGTCAATGCAAGGGAAAAATGTAACCATTTTTACAGTGTTTGATAAAATGTCATCATTGTTAAGAAAATTGGAATTTTGGGCCTCATCTGTAGAAGAAGAAAACTTTGATTGTTTTCCTACACTCAGTGACTTTTTGACTGAAATTAATTCTACAGTTGATGAAGATATTTGCAGTGCAGTTATACAGCACTTGAGGGGGTTGCGCTCTACCCTTCTAAAGTACTTTCCTATAACAAATGACAGTAACACTTGGGTTAGAAATCCTTTTACAGTAGTTGTTAAACCAGCTTCATTAGTAGCACGGGATTATGAGAGCCTGATTGACTTAACATCTGACTCTCAAGTGAAACAAAATTTCAGTGAACTTTCACTAAATGATTTTTGGAGTAGCCTAATTCAAGAATACCCAAGTATTGCAAGGCGTGCAGTTCATGTGCTTCTTCCTTTTGCTACAATGCACTTGTGTGAAACAGGATTTTCATATTATGCTGCAACTAAAACAAAATACAGAAAAAGACTTGATGCTGCACCTCATATGCGAATCCGTCTTAGTAACATTACACCTAATATTAAAAGGATATGCAATAAAAAGACACAAAAACATTGTTCTCATTAAAAGTGGAGAGTTTTGCATGTCTCTTAATAACCAAATGTAAGTCAAAATAAAAGATGATTTGCTTCATTTCTAGTATTTGGGATTTTAAATAAAGTGATTAAAACTTTATATTTCAAAGTTTTAAGGAAGCTAACAGATAAAAATTTCAGTAATTTTCAGAGTTTCATAGTCATAACTGAGAAATGATCCACAGGATAAAATTCAGTTCTTGGCATAATGGATCTCTAGAATCTAATCCCTATCCATGTTTCTAGCCATGCTTGGCCTGCAGCCCTCTGATCCCATGTAACTTCTTACCATTCCTTAAGTATATCATACTGTTGCATGCTTCTAGGTTTCAAAAAGATTTCATTCCCATCTAGCTTTCTGACAGATTCCTATTTGCTTTGCAACACTTTGACTTCACTTATGTTTAGAGATTTTTATTCTCTATATGTGTTTTTCCTTTTCGACCCTATCTTACACTATTTATTTTAGGGGGTGTCTGTTGTGATGCTGGATGCTGGTCAACTCATGATTTTCACTTACTGGACTTAGAGGTTCTTAACTGGATCTATGTCTCCATTATCTAGCAAAAGGCTCCACTAAAGTAACTGCCCGATTTAAAAAATATATATGTATATATAAAATGTTGGTGTAGATGAACCCATAAAGGATGGAATAGAGGTCCCACAATGGACACGGTGCCCCATGAACCCAACATTGCCCTCTTTCTGTTGGCTGAGTTATCCCAGTAGAATCAAGTACCATTATGTGGAAGTCACTGAGGAATGTCATACTCCTGGACTAAAAGCTGAACTATTGAAAAGGGGGAAATATAAAAAGTGTTTTTGGATATTTTCTTCCTAGTTCCTATATTGAATATTGCAATGTACATATATAGTAATCTAAATTAATGGGATCTTTCTGTATAATACTTGAAGATGATTACATTGAAACTCCTAGATATTTTTGGAGTATAGTGAAAGACTTCTGACTGACTTCTGACCTGGACTAATTTATCTAGTCCCAGTATAAAACACTAGTCACCAACTCAATATTAAAACATTTTTGGGGACCAGGGAGATGGCTCAGTGGAATAAGCGCTTCCCTGGCAAGCGCAAGGGCCTGAATTCAATCCCCGGTTCTGCAAAAAAAATAATAAAACATTTTTTGTCACTCCCAAAGTCAAGGCCTCCTGTATATAACCTTTATTTCTTTAATCCCACTTGTAGAAACATTTGGTAATATAGAAATACCTCATGGAGGCAGAGAATGAGTAGAATGAGTAGGTTTGGGTCAAGTACCCATTCTACTTTAGCCAGATATATGATTATCTCGTTCTGAATTTCCTTGAACTTCATTTAACTCATCTGTAAAATTAGATCTCCTTTGAAAGGCTATGCAGATTAACTGAGAATCAGGGTGATCACAAATACATATACAAAATGTCTTCAGTCATGCCCAACCATGTCTCAGTTAAACTAGATTGCACACTTCACCATTTTTTATTCTTTGATTGCGTTCAAGCCATCAGACTTACCCTCACCTGAGGTAGTAAGATTAAGCAGTTTAAATCCATGTTTTAACCCATTTGTCACTTTTTAAAAAATGTATTTGGTACAAGGGCCACAGTGTCTACAAGGTCTCACTACATAGGTAGGACTCAGTGATCCCCTGTGTTCAACCTCTCAAGAGCTAGATACACAAGTGCACACATCATGCCCAGTCTCAGCTTGTCTCAGCATGCCTCAAGAGGCGGAACCAAGGCACAGGACGCTGGGATCATACCAAGCTGCTGTACTCATCATCTTATTGAACATCTATTTCTGTTAGACACCTTAGTAGATGCTTATATGTTAGCAGTAATCTTTACAGTAGTCCTATAGGATTAAGTAATGTGAAGTCAAGTCACAAGAATTTACTCAGTTATTGCCTTAAACTTTCCTATCAAGTAGCAATTTGAAACAAATAGTGACTTGCAATTATAATCATTATAATCTAAATCTTGTGTTTTCTAAATTCACCCAATGCACTCAGAATATCAGCGCTCAGGAAGATGAGGCAGGAGGATTGCTGCAAGTTCAAGGCCAGCCTGGGCTACATAGCAGGACCCTATCTCAAATCCCTCCACTCCCCAAAATTCACCCATCATTAACCTTTTAGTCAAGTAGTACCATTTTCATGTAAGAGTAAATGTTTCAAATAAAATTATGAAGTTGCATTGTAATTTTGCACACACAAAGTACTTTTGTCTATTAATGCCACAACTTAAAATGACTTTTGACCGGGTTATGGTGAAACATGTCTATAATCTCAGCACTCAGGAGACTGAGGCAGGAGGGTCACCATAAGTTTGAGTCAGCCAGGGCTACAAGTGAGTTCAAGGCCAACCTGAACTACAAGTAGACCCTGTCTCAAAAAACCACAGTCAGGTGTGGTGATGCACACCTGTCGTCCTAACACTTGGGAGATTGAGGCAGAAGGAGCACTATCAGTTCAAGGCCACCCTGAACTTAGCAAGACATTGTCAGAAAGCAAAAAGTAAAATGACTTAGTTTGAGATGTCCAATGCCATGTTTGTGTCTGGCTTGTATCTAAAGTCTGATAACTAGGTTTAATACCAGTTACTGGTTTTGAGCCTAGATCCTGTCCATCATGTTACCCTCCTGAGTTATAAACCTTGAATTTTCAGTCCTTTTCTCCTAATCACCTCTGGGAGTACAGGTTCCTGCATTTAAATCCAATTGTATTGGCTGGGCCCTTTTATCTATTACTAAACCTCTTTAATTCTGACCCTTTCCAACTTGATTGGAACTGTTCACTTATGAGAACTGTTACAGATTACATGGCTAGTGAGAGTGGGGCTTTAGCACTTAAAAGTAGATCTAGAGCCGGGCATGGTGGCGCAGGCCTGTCATCCCAGCACTCGGGAGGCTGAGGCAGGAGGATTGTTGTGGGTTCAAGACCAGCCTGAGCTACAAAGTGAGCTTAAGGCCAGCCTGAACTGCATAGTGAGACCCTGTCAAAAAGAAAAAAAGGGGGATTAAGCTAGAAGGAACTAAAATTCTTATCAGGTAGCTCTAGATCCAGCAAGATCTAGATCTACTTTTAAGTAAGATGGTGTTTGTTTTGTTTTGAGACAGCAACTCACTAGAAAGTTCAAGCTGGCCTTGAACACACTGACCCAGGCTGACCTCAACTTCAGTAGTTAATCCTCTTGCTTTAGCCTCCTCTAAGAGATATGGTTATAGGCTGCATTATCACGTGGAGCTCAAGATCAAATTTAAACCTGAATAAAGATTAGCATCAAAAGTGCTCAGCCACCTATTATATACTGTAACCGTTTGAAACTCTGCCATTGGTAATATTTTAACAGACCAGAAGCTAAGTCTGTCCATGTATTGATATTAGCTACCAGTAAATACCATTTTATCTATCTTCATGGGACAACTTGATCAATAAAGTTATCTGATGTTATAAATTTTATGTACCCTGGGCTAGTCATGGGTCCTATATATAATTTTTTACACATAATTGAAATAAATTGGTTTAAGTATGCAGTTCAAATTGGCTTCACACTCATGGCCAGCCCTCCACCAATCAAGTGCTAGGATTACAAATGTAATCCACATACCTGACTTTTATTTCTTGGTACTGGGGATCAAACTCAGGACTTTGCACTTGCCAGATAGTTGCTTATACTGCTAAGCTATCTCCCTGGCCACACGTGGGAAAAAAAGAAAAAGAAATTCCTTTATAATGGAATTTTTAAAAACCAAATTAAACTCCCACACACATCTGTAATCCCAACACTGGAGGATCACTGAGAGTTTGAGGCCAGCCTGTGCTACAAAGTTGAGTTCAAGGCCCACCTGAACTGCATTCTGAAACCCTATCTCAAAAAAAACAGTACTGTGTTTTGCAGAAAAAAATTATCAGCTACAAGTGGTCATCTACCTTAAAAGTTGCTTTCTATCAAAGTCATAAATAAGTTTCCTAAAGGATCCATTAGTATAAGTATTTATCCGTTTACATAATAGCTTGTCTTTTTAATTTTTTTTTTTTTTTTTCTGGAGCTGGGGATTGAACTCAGACCCTTGCACTTGCCAGGGAAATGCTTATTCCACTGAGCCATTTCCCCCACCCTCTTTTTAATTTTTAAAATTACATTTACTTGAAACATTTTAGGAATACATAAGGATCATGTTCATCGTAGGAAATAATGCACATGATAAAACTTGATTATTTTTTCCCCATTCTGCTACCCTCCCTTCAAGCCCTTTTCCCCTCATTATTTTCTTCATTTATGTATTTGATACAGGGTCTCACTGCGCAGCTCAAACTCATAGAGATCCTCCTGTTTTTAAGCCTCACTGAGGTTATGGGCATGGGCCACCACACCCATACTCGTGTTCACAGCTCAGCACACCCTGGGGGCGGGGTCAAACCCTGGGTCTTACACTTGTCAAAGCAGGCACTTGGTCTGCTGAGCTCTCTCACTGATCCTTCCTCTCCTTACTTACAAAAGCTTTTGTTTCCTTTCTTTTCTCATTTTTTTTCTTTTCCCTTCCATTCTGTCATCCCTTCCCTAGGATCCCTTCCCATTTCAGCATTTTCTTCCTTTTTCACAATATTTGTTATATATTTGCTCTTTATTTACACTTTCAGTTTCTCACACCAGAGAAACAATGTGGTATTTACACATGTGTCTGATTTATTTAACTTAAGTATAAGTTCTCAAGGTGTGTCCATTTAGCTAATAATGTCTCAAGCTTTTTTTCTGTTTTTTTTTAACGTATTTAGAATGGGGTCTTACTACACAGATCCTACTCAGAGTGATCCTTCTGTTTTCAGCCTCCCAAGTTTTGGGATCATAGGTGTGTGTCACCACGTCCAGTCTCAGTTGCCATCTCAGCATACCCCTCCCCAAGGGCAGGGAGGCACCTCAAGCTTGCTTTGCAACAGTAGTATTCTATATCTCCTGGGTCTATCCATTCATTAGTTGATTGGCATTTGGCCCTTTCCAAAGTTGAGCTATTACAAGCTGTGCTGGTGGCATATATTGCTGTGATGTGATGCCTTTAATTCTTTCAGGAAGATACCAAGAGGGGCCTGGCCAGATAGCTCACTGGATTTAGGTGCCTGCTTAGGCAGATACAGGGATTGGGGTTCCATCCCTGGGATGTGGTGCTGCCCTGCCTCTGGGGCACACAGAGAGGGACTCAGACAGTGACTGAGACTGGCATGGTGCTGCACACTTGTAATCCCAGTGCTTGGGAGGCTGAAAACAGGAGGCTCACTAGGAGTCTGATCTGTGCAGTAAGACCCTATAGACCCTGTACTAAATACAAAAAAAAAAAAAAAAAAAAAAAAAAAAAAAAAAAAAAAAAAAAAAAAAAACAGGAAGATACAAAGAATAGGAATAGCTGGGTTGAATGGAAACTAGTTTTAGTTTTCTGAAGAATTTCCACATTCATTTCCACAGTGGCTGCACCAGTCTACACTCCTACCAACAGTGGGGAAGGGGTCCTTTTTCCCTACAGACCCACCAGCATCTGTTACTGGTTGATTTCTTGATAATAGCTGTTCTGTTTGAGGTGAGCCTGAATCCCACTATTGTTTTCATTTGCATTTCTTCAAAGATCAATTATAGTGAATGCTTTTTCATGTATGTATTTGCTATTTCTGCTTCACCTGAGAAGTGTTGTTTATTTCAGATGTCCATTTTTAGAATGAGACTTTAAATTTGGGATGCTCTGATTGTTTGAGTTGTTTTACATTTCTTGATAGTAGTCCTCTGTTTGAGGAACAAACTGGCAAAATTGTTTCTCACAATGTAGGTTGTTTCTTCATTTTGTTGGTGGTTTCTTTAATAAGATGAGATCCCAGTTACTGATTTTCTGTGATAGTTGTTATACAGTGTAGGTTATCTTGTTTATAAAAACAAAATTGAATTTCCTGGGTCCCTCAAAGACTTTAGAGGTGATCTTGCACATTAGGAGCTCCACTTTGGAAACTACATATTAAGAATCTTATGAGTAAGATCCGTGCTTTATAGACTTTTTTCACTTCTATACCTTCGTGTGTTACTCCTGTATTACTGTTAAAGCTCTTCCCTAATCTTCCATTCCCTCTAAGAAGGGAATCCCAAACTTCTTAGTGGGTAGAGGGATAAAGGAACATTCTTAAGAGTTATATTGCTGGATTATTTAGTTTTGTTTTTGAAGGAGGAAAGATTATTTAACTCATTTTTCAGGTTATTTCTTCTTTCTGTTGTTTATTTTATTTTTTTAATTTTTTTTGGCAGAACCAGGGATTTGAACTCAGGCCTTTGCACTTGCTAGGAAAGCACTTATTCCACTGAGCCATTTCCCTGGCCCCCTTAGTTAAGTTTAAAACTCCTACTTGAACCACATAATATCAAGATTTCATAGACAGGGCTGACAAGATAGCTCAGTGGACTAAGTGCCTGCTTAGGCAAGCACAGGGACTGGGGTTCCATCTATCCCCCCACCACTGCTGCTCTGACCTGGCAAGACTGTTGTGTTGGCACATTGCCTGTAAGCCAAGTGCTAGGGAGGCTGAAACAGGATCACTGCAAGTTTGAGCTGCATAGTGAGACCCTGTACCAATTACATTTATTTATATTCATGAGCTTTTTGTCACTTTATTGTTAACCAGTGAATATTATCCAAAATTAAATAGGTAACTAACTTAATTGTACAAAAAATTATGCTAATAGTGTATTTAAATTGCTATCATGTGCTTTCAAATGATAATGATAAAAGTTATGAAATTCATATGCAAATGGATGTTCCTCTTTAGAAAAATTCACACAGCTTTAAAAATGGATTAAATCCACTTGAATCCTAACCTACAAATAGATTATAAACAGTAACTATAACTGGGAATTTTTCAACACTATGACAAGTTGATGTAGTAGTAGTAGTGTACACAATTCAAAATGAGGAAAAATTAATGAAAACTCAATGGAAGTCCATGTTTTCACCAATTATGGCAGTTGCTTTAATGCTTTGGAGAAGCGAACATTTGTGTTTGAAAGCATGAAGAGTGGAGTCTATACTTTCTGGCTCTGATGTACTGCAAATAGAAACATGCTTTTCTGGAGGATTTTGAAGTATGTGCATAACCACTGTACAACAGTCACTTTAAGATTAACCAGTTATCTTTTGTCCAAAAAATATATTAAACCAAACCTTTCCTTTTCATGTCTGCCCAGATTAATCCTTTTAAAGTCAGCAAAGGGCCAGCCAGATAGCTCAGTGGATTAAAGCTCCAGAGTTTGATCCCTGGGCCTGCCATGCTGGGCCCCACCCCGAGGGTATTCAGAGAGGCAGTCGAAACTGGGCGTGGTGGCACACACCTATAAATCCCAGTTCTTGGGAGGCTGTAAACAGGTGGATCACAAGGAGTCCAATGTAGTAGTGAGACCCTGAACACCCTTGTAGACCTTTCCCTAAAATATGTTTTTTTAAAATTCAGCAAAATAAAAAAAGGGAAGTATTTTCAGACACAACTTGAATCTACTATCATGAAAAATGTTTAATAAATGGCCATATAATAGAATGTAAATATTGCATAAAACCAAATGAAAGTAACCGAACACAGAGAAAACAAGGCTTTTCCTATCTTCAAATCCAGATGTTTCACAGTAAAGAAAATGTTAGAAGATCTGGGGAAAGACTTCTTAGGTAAGACATGAGAGAAATTAATGTATTGTAAACTTATAATTTCTAAAATGAATTAACCAGTTTTTAGAGACAAAACAAATTCAGTATGCTACAAGGATCATGAACTGTCATGTCAAGAAATGAAGGTACGAATATTCTTCGTGTACTACAAAGATTACATCTCTTACATAGACATGCACAATCTGCTTCAGATACATGACACCCCTCCAGAAAAATATTATACCAGTATAAGCTTCTGATTGTAATATGTCAGAGCCCTACCATTCAGCTCAATAAAAAGGCAGTTTAAAAAATTAGCAGTAAGATACTATAAAGAGAAAATCTGAAAAGTATTTCATAATTGGGGCAGTGTCTGTATAAGAAAACATCAGCTTACACATTCCATCATGTTTGAATAGCCAGTGTTACTGTCTCCTTCTTGGGACTCTGATGTTTCATATGCTGCCTTCCTAGGAAAAGGTCCATATATTTTTTTTTAATGATTGTAATCAATTACCCAAAATGTGCATTTTTTTATTAGATATCTTTTTTTTGTAGGGGAGGCAGAACCAGGGATTGAACTCAGGCCCTTGAGCTTGCCAGGGAAGTGCTTATTCAGCTGAGCCATTTCCCCGAGCCTTGCAAGTGCTTATTCTACTCAGCTATCTCCCCAGCCCCTAGATATCTTTTTCTAAATCAACCTATGAAAGAAAACTTAATGGGTCTTTCACAGATAACTTGTTTACAAGAAGTTTCATCAATAAATGTCCTAGGAACTACTACCTTCTGTCTACAGCCACTGAAGTGGCAAGAAAAGAAAACCACCAAAAAAAAACCCCCATATATATATATGGCTCAGTGGAATAAGTGCTTCCCTGGCAAGCACAAGGGCCTGAGTTCAATCTCCGGTTCCCCCCCTAAAAAGAAATTATAAACAATAGCGGCTTCTATGTTTTTTTCCTCCATTTAGTGAAATGCATTAAGGAATCCAGAGGAACTTACTGATAAAATGAATGTTGTATTTCAAAAGTATGAAATACCAAATATTGGCAGCATCCTGCTTGGGTCCACCTTTTGTCCCTCTCTTGGACAGAAGCTTTCTTTCCCTCAATAAATATTCTGCTCTTAAAAATAAGAAAATTTAGGGCTAGGGAGCTGGCTCAGTGGAATAAGCACTTCCCTAGCAAGTGCAAGGGCCTGAGTTCAATCCCCGGTTCCACCAAAAAGAAAATTTTAAAAAAATCAAACATAAATCCAAACAGGAAATATTTAGTTAATGGAATGTTTAAATTCTTTTTTTCCAATTTTATATAGTATAAAAGGGAATGAGTGTAAGCTTCAGAAGGTTAGGGACCTTGAGTTACACACCTCTATTCTCAGGACCTAAAACTAGTATCTGATCCCTAATTTTTATTAAAGAGTTCCAGATTTGAATCTCAGCTCTGATACTTTTCTAATTGTAAAACCTTGAACCAAAGCACTATAGTGGTCTGGCCCTTTTGTGTCTTCATCTCTTTCACAAGGAATAATATTTCATTAAGTTTTGCTCACAGCCCCATTTTGAGTATTGCAATCTAATTATGTGAAAATCACTGTTTATAAAACACCTGCTTAGCTGCCAGTGTTGGATACCTGAGGTGCTGTGCTGGCCCTGCCCCCTGGGGCGTGCTGAGACTAAGATTAAGAGGGGTGGTGGTGTGCCCAGCACGTGGAAGTATGAAAACGAAAATCACAAGGAGTCCGATCTATGTAGTGAGACCCTGTAGAACCTGTACTAAATATGTTTTAAAATCATTGCATAAAATATAGCATCCTTAAAAATTATTTTTAATACCAAAAATGTAACTGCGTGGCATGGAGGTCCTAAGTGGACCTGAGCTAAGTGGACGTTTTCTTCTTGACTGTATACTGAGTTGTCAGGTGATGATTTGTTTCATGAGGATAATTCTGGGCCAGGCCATCAGCCTCATTTCAAAGGTGAGTACACCAAGGCTGTATTAAATACATGTTTAAAAACAAATTACCCCTCACAGTTTCCATAGGTAAGAAATCCTTACTTTAGTCTCAGAAGCTGCAGTGGTGTTGCCTGGGCTGCAGCTCTTTCAAGGCACCACCACTAAGGAAAGATGCTCTTCCAAGCTCATTGCTGTGGGCAGATTCAGTTTCTCTTAGGCTGTTAGAACCTGTTTGATTCATAAACCTCTGTAGGGCAGCTTGCAATCTGCCAGTTGGTTCTATCAAAGTAAGCTAGTGAGACTGAAATCTTTCTCTTAAAACCTACTTTAGGGACTGATATCCTATTGCTTTTGTTACACTATTAAATTGAAAACAAATAACTGGTTCTTCCAGCCCATACTCCAGGAAAGGATAATACACAGGGCACAGGTACCAGGAGGCAGAGATCATTATGAGCCCTTTCAGGTTGCCTGTCAGTCCACAATATTTCCGTATGATACTCTGCTCCCAATAAATGCAAAGGAATGATGTTTGTTTAATCTAAACTTCCCTAGAAGTGAATTCCTTTAAAATGTTAGAAATCTGTTTCTTCTTTAAGATAGAGTAAGCTCCTTTCATTGTAATTGTTTTTCCCAGGATTGTACATTATACATACTTGTTCTTGTCATAAGAGAGGACAAGGTAAACCTTTTCATTCTTAGTTTGTGGTAGTAACTTCCAATTTTAATGATAATAGAATTTTTGTTTTAAAACAGATTACATCAGCAAAACCATGTAAAGAAAATAATATTGTAGATATGTTATGATTAGACCTTCAGACAGCATGTATTTTATCTATAATTCACAATTTAGGAGAGTGGGAACATAGCCATTTAGAAATAACAATGAAGGAGTATATCAAGTATTATGTAAGAGCTGGGGAGATGGCTCAGTGGAATAAGCACTTCCCTGGCAAGTGCAAGGGCCTGAGTTCAATCTCTGGTTCCTCAAAAAGAAAAAAAAATAATCAATCATTATTCAAAGAAAAAATATGGTGAAATAAGGAGTCAAAGAATTCATTTAGGAAAAAATACATTAATCTTGGTCCAGCAATTTGAGTTTACCAGATTACTAAATCCTTGGGTTGTTTTATAAAACAAGCCAAAAATAAAATAAAACAAGCCAAGATTATTAGTGCCTGACATAACTTTGTCAGATTAGGAATTTTGAGGACTTTCTGAAAGATGACCAAACTAGGATCAAATTGACAGAACAAGAGTCAGACTTAAATTTTTCAAAGGTGATAGAAATATGTAGTTGGGGGATGGTGAGAGTAGGGAGAGATTTCAGCATCCTAGAACAGCTATAAAGGAAATTTTAGAGAGAATGAGATTTGAAATCTCTGTGTAAGTTGGCTTCTCCCATTCACTTTCTTAACACTTCAGAATGGTATTTGCCTGTAGCTAACACAGTGACTAGAAACTTGGGTCAGATGGGCCAGGCAGTATCTAGGTGGCTGTGTCCATGAAGAGAATCTTCTCACTCCCAGATTATTAGCCACTGGCATTTCCTTTCCAAAATTTCATCTTATCCTTCCTCATAGCCCCTAGAGCAAACCATAAGCAAAGAGACATCATGCACAGAAAACAGGAAATACCAAGGCAAGCACAAAATCATGAGCCACCAAATACCCAAGGAAAACCAATACTATGTAAAGATGATACCAATCAAAAACAAAAGAATGAATGCCTGAACAAATAGTTATTAGAGAAGGATTTTTGAAATTATAATTATTAATAGTCATTTAGTGCATATGGTGTGGTAGGCATTTTCTTAGTACCTTAAATGTTTTTTCAAACAATTTATTTATTTTTGGTACTGGAGCTCAAACTCAGGACCTTGCGCTTGCCAGGCAGATGCATATGCCACTGAGCTATCTCCCCTGCGTCCCCTGAAACGCCTTTTTTTTTTCATCCTTACATAAAATATCCACAGGAAGATATGAGAGAATATTACATCCATGAAACAAGAGCTAATGGTAGAACAGAGTGTACTAAAGATTGTTAAAATTTTTAAAAAGATGAACAAGGTCAGCAGGAGGAGTACAAGTTGGAACCCAGATTGTACAGCAGCCTTCCTAAGACAGAAAATAAGACAGTGGGATTAATTATATAAATATATACCAAAAAAAGAAAAGATGGATAGCTACTATATCTTTATTTGTTGGGTGTGGAAGGGGTGTTGATTGTTTTAGTTTTTTTTTTGAGACAGGGTCTTGCTGTATAGTTCAGTCTGCCCATGAGCTAACTATATAGCCCAGGCTGGCCTCAAACTTGTGGTGATCCTCCAGCCTTGCCCTCCTGAGTGCTATGAGTGCGAAGGGGTGTGCCACCATGCCTGGCTTATATCTTTATTTGTACAATTGGTGTTTTTCTTAATGTCATTCTGAGACAGGGTCTCACCATGCAGTTCAGCTCATTTTGTAGCCCAGGCTGGTCTCAAACTCACGATGCTCTTCCTGCCTCAGCCTCCCTCCCAAGTGCTAGGATCACAGGTCTCCGCCACCACACTATGCAATTGGTTTTGAGGCCACTGTTTACTGTGTTCTTTCATCAAATTCCACATTTTACCAGCACCAGCAGCTGGGTGAAATTTTAACATAATGTGATGGTCTTAAGCTTGAGAAATATATGTTTGTTTTTGCCTGGATTGCTACTGTCTTCTTTTGACATTTATCACTGTGCATGAAAACACTAGCAGGTGACACAAAGCATCCCATTGTTTTAGGACACTCCTAAGTGGCAATACCACATTTCCCCTGACATCTTCCCCAGAACGTGCAGAACTCAAAATAATCAGCTAATGGTATAAACTTCGTTAAGTGAAATCATTTTCAGATTTCTTGGGAAGATTGTTCCTTTCTTCACTGCTAAAACCTCTAAATAGGCGAAGCTCAAAGTTGTAGGAATAAAAAATAATTTTATGAGTAGATCAGTAGGTGATCTACTTTCTGATCAGTGGAAGGTATTTTTCTTCATTCTGGGTTTCCAGCTGATACATTACATGTAAGGGAAGGCACTCTATGTTGGTTAGTGGTTCACTGCACATAATGCTGTGGGACAGGAGTTGGCAGAGTATTATTTTAAAATGCCAGATTGTAAACATAGGTATAACGATTATAGGTATAATATTATAACCATAAATATAGAGATATAAATATTGTAATAGTACCCATCACATATTCTCTGTTTTGGTTTGCAATTCTTAAAAGTATAAAGACCATTCTTACAAGGTATATAAAATCAGGATTTGCCCTCAGATTGTAATTTGCTAATTCCTTTAAAGAGTAAAACCCTAATCTAGCAAAGTGTGTCCCTTCTTGCTGACCCTGAAACTGACTTTAGAAAGCCATTCAGGAGTCCTAAAGGCCAGCTGCTGCTTGTGTTTGTTTGTTTGGTTTGTTTTGTTTTTTGTGAAACCCGGGATGGAACTCAGGCCCTTGTGCTTGCCAGGCAAGCACTTACTCTACTAAGATATCTCCCTGGCCCTGCCAGCTGCTTCTGAATGTAACATAGATACAGTTAAGACCAGTGAATCTTGTGAGTGTAGTATTCTAGGTTACCAGGGACACAAACTATTGTCTGATAATTATTTGAATGTCAGAATGTTTCCCTTATCTCTGTCCATGGTTTTACTCTAGCAAATAAGCATGTCTTTTTGAGGGAAGGCTGAGAAAAACAAGTACACATCACACTTGTAACCACATGTTCCTTGCTCAGAAGCACATAGAATACCATGTAGTGAACGCCTATGCATGTCCTAGAACTAAGAAATGGATTGTCCGGCGCCGCTCCCGTCCCGCGGAAGAAGACACTCAGACACTCAGCAACGGGTTCAGCAAGCCTTTATCGAGTGGGATGCAAGCCTCTACATGTGTCCGCTATCCGCGGCTCCTACCGTGCAAGCATGTGCGACTTCCTTATGCAACAGGTTATATAGTATACACAATCCAATCAGGGGGAGCCACGCAGCGCCCGCGGATAGGCCCTCGGCGACAGGGTGATTTATCATAACCAAATAAGGCGATGAGTTGTACAAAAACAAGAATCAGGAAGCAGGATATGGGCGCCATCTTTGCAGACACGATGGGCGGGGCAGCGAGGAGCGGGCGCCATCTTGGCTCGGCTCCCAACAATGGATGAGAGCTATTATTTTTAGTTTTCCCAGCGTAAAGTTTGCTCATTTACTTTAAACTGATAAGTCCTCAGTTTATCCATGTTGTCCATCTGTTTTAGCACTACAAACTCCATGATCATTTAGAGATCTCACCACCAGAGATCTGTAGCTCAAAGCTTTCAGTTACCACTCTCACCCTACTTCATAATTGTGTACAATGTGACCGTAGCAGTGTTCTTCTACCTGGCTTCTACTACCTCAGAATTCCTCACCAGATTCCTCATCAGAATCACCATCACTGATGTTCTCCTATTGCGATGTCAGCATATTCAGCTTACGTCCTTGGAGCACAGCCATTGCAGTACTAGCTGCAATGTTCAGAGATCCTTGTGCTGTCCCTGCCAGGGTGAGACATAACATGCTCCCAGTCCTTTGAGAAACACAGGAGTAAGTATCTAGTACAAACAACAACCCATTTTAGTGTTGCTGTTTTCTCAAACCTTGCAGCCTATATTCAACATTAGAGCAAATAAATTTGGCAGCTCAGCTTTAGTTTTGTTCAGCAGCAGTTAAGTCTTGTTTGTAACTAACCAACTGAGCATGATGAGAATAATCCTAGCTACCCAAACTAGTATCACTACAGATGCTCTGCTAAGTGTTTTTATATCGATAAATTCAGCCCAATCTTGCATTATCTTCTTCGTTTTCTGATTTTGCACCTTCAGAATCTGTTCCTACAATAGTCCCCAGATTTTTGCTTATTTAGTTGGATAAATCTTATCATTTCTCTGGCACATAATCCTTCTGTTCCCAGATTTACTTTGTAATTGATTCACAAGATCATGCTGGGATCTGATTCAATTTATATGTTTACAGTTAGCTGGGATAGGATGGAGGGGAAGAAAAATGAATATTCCTGTATAAGATAAGGCTTGTGTTATTAATTATTGCATAGTAATTGGTCTAAAGTTTAGCAGTTGAAAATTATAAGCATTATCTTGCATGGTTTCTAAGTCTGAGATCTAGAATTATCTTCTATTAGGGTGATTGTGACTTAGGCTCCCTTACGAAGTTGATGTCAGGATGTCATCTGAGGTCATAGTCACCAGAATGCTTGACTCACAAGTGAAAGATCTGATTCTAGAATGTCTCGATTAGGTACCTAACAAGTTAACACTAATAGTTGTTGGCTGGAGGCTTCAGGTTTTGGTATCGGGCTTTTTCCAGATCAAAGAACCTGATGGAACGTACAGTATCTTTTATAACCTAGTGTTAGTATTTCAACACCATCATTTTTGCAGTACTGTACAGGTTTATGCAGTTACTTAAAACTAGGAGTTGGAAATCACCAAGGCTTTCTTGGAGAGAGGCTACCATAAGATCACAATTTTCAAGAAAGGCAGGATGAACCTCACTGGGGAGGAAGGAAGCAACTTCCCTAGGTAAGGGACATTCAGTGGATTTGGGGAGTGTGGGATGCCGTTTTTTTTTTTCTTTGAAAAATTTTTTAAAAGCATTTATTTATGCATTTGGTACAGGGTGTCACTATCAGAGTCATAATGCTGTTCCTGTCACAGTCTCCCTAGCACTGAGATCACAGGTGTGTGCCACCATGCCTGGTTTCAGGTTCTGGGCTAGCAGGGCATGTGGTACTGAGAATCAAACCCAGGAACTTATGCTTGCCAGGCAGGAGCTTAGACTGCCACTCTATCTCCCCAGCCCAGGATGCCATTTTTAGAGTTGCACTTTTTTCTAGCCAGTGCCCAATGTGGATTGGAGATAAGTGAAACTACTAATTCTTTTTTTTTTTTTTTTTTTTTTTTGTCTTTTTTTGAGACAGGGTCTCACTGTGCAGTTCAGGCTGGCCTTAAGCTCACTTTGTAGCTCAGGCTGGTCTCGAACTCACAACAATCCTCCTGCCTCAGCCTCCCTAGTGCTGGGATTACAGGCATGCGCCACCACGCCCGGCTGAAACTACTAATTCTATAGCTGAGTAATATTCCATTGTTAAAGATATCACATCTTTTTCAACCATTCCTCATGTGATGGGCATGTTGGCTGTTTCCAAGATTTGGCTATCACAAATTGTGCTGCTATAAACATAGATACACATATATCCCTATGATAATGTTTGCAGTTCCTCCGGGAAAATTCCCAGTAGGGGGATAGCTGGCTTGAATGGGATTTCCAGTCCTAGTTTTTTAAGGCATCTCCACACTGATTTCCATAATGGTTGCAGCAGTCTACATTCCCACCAGCAATGCAGAAGGGTTCCCTTTTCCCCACATCCTCTCCAATATTTGTTGGTTGATTTCTTTATGATAGCCATTCTTTCTGGGGTGAGATGATATCTCAGTGTTGTTTTAATTTGCATTTCATGGATGGCAGTGATGTGGAGCATTTTTTCACATATTTATTTGCTGATTTAATTTCGTCCTCTGACAAGTGTGTGTTCATCTCTAATGCCCATTTCTGGATTGGGTCTTTAAATTTAGGGGCACTAATGTTTTTTAGTTCTTTATAAATTCTAGAGAGTAGACCTTTGTGTGAATGCTTATTTTTTCCCTAATTTGTGGGTTGTCTTTTCATTTTGTTGGTAATTTCTTTTGATGTGCAAAAACTTCTCAATAAGAGGTAGTCCTGGTTGTTAATTCTTTCGAGTATTACTCATGCGATTTGATTTTTGTTCATGAACTCTTTGCGTACCCCTATGTCTTCAAGAGTTCCTCCTACTTTCTCTTCCAGGAGTGTTTCTATTTAAATGTTTAGATCTTTAATCCATTTTGACTTTAACTTAGTGCATGGTGATAGATCTGGGTCAAGTTTTAGTTTTCAGCATATAGACAGCCAGTTTTTCCAGCACCATTTGTTAAAAGAGGCTGTCTTTCTTCCAGTAAGTGTGTTTGTCCCCATTGTTGAAGATCAGGTAGCTGAGTGTGTTCACAGAGGCCTCTGCATCTTCTGATTTATTTTGTTGATCCTCAGGTCTATTTCATTGCCAATCCATGTTGATTTTATCACAGTGGCTTTGTAGTATAATTTCAAGTCAGGAATTGTAATGCCTCCTGACTTGTCTTTGTTGGTTAGGATTGCCTTTGCTATTCTAGGTCTTTTCTGGTTTCAAATAAATTTTAGGAATGATTTCTCTAGGTCTGGCAGGTATGTTGGTGGTAGTTTGATAGGGATTGTATTAAATCTGTACAATAATCTTGACAGTATGGCCATCTTCATGATGTTGGTTCTTCCTATCCAGGAGCATGGAATATCTTTCCATTTTCTGAAATCCTCTACAATCTCTTTTTTCAGAATACTGTAATTTTCTGTGAAAAGATCCTTTGAGTTCTTTAGTTAGATTAATTCCAAGGTATTTTATTTTCCATGGTGCTATTGTAAAAGGTACTGTTTCTCTAATTTCCCTCTCAGTACGTTTGTTATCTGTGTAGAGGAATGCTATTGACTTTTGGGTATTGACTTTATATCCTGCTATGCTACTGAATTTCTGTATCAATTCTAGTAGCTTCTTGGTGGAGTTTTTTTGGGTCTTCCAAGTAAAGTATCATGTCATCTGCAAATAATGATAATTTAACTTCTTCTTTACCTATTCTTATTCCTTTTATTTATGCCTCTATAGAGGACATCCTTGTCTTGTACCAGATCTAAGAGTAAAATATTTCAGTTTTTCACCATTTAGAATTATATTAGCCATTGGGTTGTCATAGATGGCTTTTATCAAATTGAAGTAGAGACCTATTCCAGTTTTCTGTAGACTTTGAACATGGACTTTGTCAAAAGCCTTGTCTGTATCAATTGAGATGATCATGTGGTTTTTAGATTTCATTCTATTGATATAGTATATGACATTAATAGATTTTTGGATATTGAGCAATCCTTGTCTCTCTGGGATTAATCCTACCTGGTCATGATCTTCTTGATGATTTGCTGTATTCTGCTTGCTAGGATTTTATTGAGGATTTTTGCATCTATGTTCATGAGGGAGATTGGCCTGTAGTTCTCTTTTTTAGTTGTGTCTTTCCCTGGTTTTGGTATCAGTATAATACTTGCCTCCAGGAATGATTTTGGGAGGATTGCTTCCTTTTCAATTTCATTGAAGATTTTGACTAGTGTAGGATTAGATATAACCCTGTAAGTTTCTTGTAGAATTCAGCTGTGAATCCATCAGGACCTGGACTTTTCTTTGTCTGCAGGCTTTTTATTACATTTTGTTTTTCATTGGCTGTTATTGGGTTATTGAGAGTTGTTATATCTTCTTGATTCAGTTTTGGTAATTTGTACCTTTCTAAAAATCTGTCCATTTCATCTGTGTCTTCTGTTAGCATAAAGATTCTCAAAGTAGCTATTGATAATCTTCTGAATTTCCACTGGTTCTATGATGATTTCACCCTTTTCATTCCTTATTGCTTGTATTTGAATTTTTTCTTTACTCTTTTTGATGAGGGTAGCTAGGGGCTTATCGATTTTATTTAGTCTTTCAAACAACCAGTTTTTTGTTTTTTGTTTTTTGTTTTTGTTTTTGTGTCTTTTTGAGACAGGGTCTCATATGCAGGCAGGGCTTAAACTCACTTTGTAACTCAGTCTGATCTTGAACTCCCAGCAATCCACCTGCCTCAGCCTCCCAAGTGCTGGGATTACAGGCATGCGCCACCATGCCCAGCTAATAACCAGCTTTTTGATTTGATAATTCTTGGAGCTATTTTCTTCATCTCAGTTGAATTAATTTCTGCTGTAATCTTTGGGCTCTGGATTTGGTTTGCTCTTCCTTTTCTAGATATTGGAGGTGCAGCATTAGGGTGTTTATTTGTTCCTGTTCTGTTTTCCTAATGTGTGAGTTCACAGCTATGAATTTCTCTCTGAGAACTGCTTTCATAGCATCCCATGAATGCTGATAAGTTGTGGTGGCATTTTCATTAAATTGGGGCTCAAGAGATGGGCCCCATCTCTTGGAATAAGTGCTTCCCTGGCCAAGCACAAGGGCCTGAGTTCAATCCCTGGTTCCACAAAAAAAAAAAAAAAAAAAAAAAATTTCATTGAATTGTACATATTGTTGAATCTCTTGTTTAATTTCATCTGTGGCCCATTGATTTGCTGAGTAGGGTGTTGTTTAATTTCCATGTATTTAGGGTTTTTTTCAGATTTCTTTTGTCATTTATTTCCAGTTTCATTGCACTTTGGTCAGATGATATGCATGGGATAATTTCTGTTTCTTGCGTATACTTAAGGATGACCTATGGACTAGTATTTGGTCTATTTTAGAAAATGACCTATGTACAGCTGAAAAAAAAATGTGTATTCAGCTGTGGTTGGGTAGAACACTGTATATATGTCCACCAGGTCCATTTGTTGTAAGCTCTAGTTCAGTTCTTTTGCTACTTTGCTAATTTTTTGTCTGGTTGACCTATCTTTTTGGGATAAGGGGGTGTTAAGGTCTCCTGTTAAGATTGTGGTCTTGGATATTAGATTTTTCATGACCATTAAGATTTGTCTTACTGAGTTAGGTGCTCCCATGTTTGGTGCATATACATTTATGAGTGTTACCTCTTCTTGTTGAATTTTTCCCCTAAGAGTACATAGTGGCCTTCTTTATTTCGTTTGATCATTCTTGGTTTGAAGTTGAGACTTTTTGAAAACAGGATTGCTACCCCTGCTTTTTTTTTTTTTGCAGAACCGGGGGTTGAACTCAGTCCATTGCGCTTGCCAGGGAAGTGCATATTCCACTGAGCCTTGTCCCTGGCCCCAACTACTACCCCTCCTTTTTTCTGAGGTGCTGGGGCATAAAGTATTGTTTTCCATACTTTGATTTTCAGGCTATGAATGTCTTTTTGAGTTGTGTGTTTCTTGTATACAGCATATTGTTAGATTGTTTCCCAAGCCACTGTGCCAGTCTGTTTCTCTTAATTGGTGAATTGAGTCCATTTACATTGATGGTTATAATTGAGATGTGTTGACTTATGATTGACATGTTATTTACTTATTGTTTACTCCATTTTGTCCTGTGTTTAATTGTTTGCCCTGTTTAGTGGGTTCCTACTGTTCTTCTCACTCATGGAGTTCTGATCATTCTGGTCCCTCTCTAGAACATCTTTGAGTAGTTTGTGTAGGGTTGGCTTTGTCATTATGAAATTCTTTAGTTGTTTTTTGTCATAGGAGTATTTCATTTCCTCATGTAGCCTGGGCTGGAGTTTTTTTTTCATAGAGTACTTGAAGTACTCTGCTCCATGCTCTTCTTGCCTTCATGATTTGTGAAGGGAAATCAGCCATAAGTCTGATGGGTTTTCCTTTGTGATCTGCTTCTTTTCTCTAGAAACTTTCAGTATATTGTTCTTGTACTGAATTTCTAGGATCTTGACTATTATTTGTCTCAGTGTGTTTTTACCCTTTCTTTTTTTTTTTTTTTTTTTTTTTTTTTTTTTTTTTTTTTTTTTTTTTTTTTTTTTTTTTTTTTTTTTTTTTTGCGGTACCAGGGATTGAACTCAGTACCTTGTGCTTGCCAGGCAAGCACTTATTCTACTGAGCTATCTCCATGGCCCTTCAGTGTTTTGGTTTTTTTTAGATTAATTAATTAATTTATTTATTTTGCATAACTGGGGACAGAATATATTTATTGAGGGAAAGAAAGTTCCTGTCAGAGAGGGACAGGAGGAGAACCCTGAGTGGGTGGTCCCTTTGGTGTGTTTTTAATTGGGTTGAAGTTATTTGGCATTCTGTATGCTTCTTGTCAGATTGTTTCCTCATATTTGGGAGGTTTTCTGCTATTACTGCTGCCCATATTCTTTTTATACCATTTGTGTTGACTCCATCCTTCTCATTGATGCCTATTAATCTCACATTGTTCATCTTTGCATCGTCTTCCAGGTGATGAATTATTTTTTCCTACATCCTACTTGTTTTTAAGAGATCCTTTCTTACCTTTTCACTAGCTGCACCAGCATCTTCAAGATCTGAAACTGTGTCTTCATTTTCACTCAAATTGTTTTGCAGGCTTTTGGTTGAGATTTTTAAGTCCCTCCATATCTGTTTGACTCTGCTTCATGCAATCTATTTCTTTCCTGTATTGTTCATTCAAGGAACTGATCTTTTTCTAATCTCTATTTTTTTTTTATCAATGTCTTCTTTAGAAACAGTTATTCTTTTACTGCATTTTTTTCAGATTGGGTTTTCTCCTTATGTTTCTGTATTTGATTCTTCAGACGCTATGAATTCAGAGATTTCTTTTTTATTTTAGAAATTAATTATGCTCTGAGTTCCTCTATACCTTTCTGCTATTGTTTCTTTACTTCCATCGCTATTGATTCATACATTTCAGCTGAGCTAGCACCCTCTGCACTTGTTCTGGGTGGGCATTGTGTTTCCTCCATATGTTTCTGTATTTGAGTCTTTACTTCAGATGCTATGAATTCAGAGATTTCTTTTTTTGTTTCAGAAATTGATTCTGCTCTGATTTCCTCTATACCCTTCTGCTGTTGTTTCTTCACTCCCGATGCTATTAATTTATACATTTCAGCTGAGATAGTGTCCTCTTCACTTGTTCTGGGTGGGCTCAAGGCCTGAGATTGCATTTTGCACCTTGTGTTTATCATTTCATATAGCACTGACATCTGACCTTAGCACCCACTGAAATTCAGGTGCAGGTGTATTGAGTTTGGTTTATCCAGTTATGCCTTGCTTGGGTCTAGCTGTTCAGCTCCTTTCTGCTGCAGCCCTTTGAAGTGAACCTGTTGTGCCCCCGTAACAAGAACTTTAATCCACTGAGCTATTTGGCCAGCCCCTCCCCCCCCATAACACAACAGTGAGACTGTTGTGCCCCTGGTCCAGGGGGCACAGGGAAGCACAGAAGCTCTCCCACACACTAGCCAGGCCTGGACTTGGGATGGATCTCAGGGTCTTGAGAGTGTTACAAAAGTTCTCACTGAGCAGGCTAGGGGGTGCTACAGAGGAGTGGACGGTTCCTGAGGGCGCGGTAGGGTGTCACTCATGAGGGGTGCCTGAGTTTTGGTTCAGCGTGGTCCCGCGGGTGCAGGGAAGCTGGAAGCTCTCCCACACACTCACTGGGCATAGGCTGGGCTGGATGCAGCCTGTAGGGCTGCCTGTGCTGGCTCTGGTGGGGCAGGGGAGGTCTGCAGAATGCTGGCAAATGTCTCTCATGCGGTGGGCCAGTTCTTGGTCTGGTGAGCACAAGAGAAAGCAGAAGCTTTCTCACACACTCCTAATTCTACCTCAGTTATAATAAGCATTATACTTAATCTGTTTTTATTTTATTTATTTTTTATTTTTATTTATTTTTTATTTTTTGCAGAACCGGAGATTGAACTCAGATCCTTGTGCTTACAGGGAAGTGCTTATTCTACTGAGCCATCTCCCTGGCCCCTGTTTTTAATTTTTGATGTGTGAGACTCATGGCTATCAAGGAAATTTTCAGGATGATCATAGAAGCTGTGGTTTTCTGAATGTGCCCTAAGAATTTAAAATCTTGAGTCTATTGTTTTAAATTCTTTAGCATAGTTAGATACAACCAGCCTATGACCTGCCCTTGCATTCTTTGTGCCTTCCACAATGTTCTATCACTTCAACTAATTGGTCCACTAAAGATTTTTCTTAAATAAGTACTTCATTCCAGGTAACTACAGATGATAATTATAAGTAAAAACTGTCTTATGTTCTCATTGATTGAAAAGTTTATGCATAGACCTAGTTAAGATTGTATCCCCTCCCTTCCCAGAAAGAAAAGTGGGGCCAGGAAGATAGCTTAATAGAATAAATGCTTGCCTGGCAAGTGCAAGGTTCTGAGTTCAATCCCCAGTTCTGCCAAAAAAAAAAAAAAAATTTCCCTTGGGTTGACAAGATAGCTCAGTGGACTAAGCACCTGCTTAGGCAAGCACAGGGACCTGGATTCAATCCCCAGCACCACAAGCCACACCAGCCCCCAACCCTAGGCACACTGAACCAGCCATAGAGACTGGGTGTGGTGGCACACACCTATAATCCCAGCAGTTGGGAGGCTGAAAACAGGAGGATCACTGCAAGTCCAAGCTGCGTAGTGAGACCCTATACCAAATGCATTAAAACAAAAAAAGTGTCCCTTGTAATTTCTAATCTATGCCTTCCTCTGTTGAAGTATTTAGGAGAAGACTGTGTCATCTGATGGCAGAGATGGTCATTGTCTTAATGTTTTTCAGTTTAACAACTCTCAGGTGATACTTTTAATAATCTTTTCCAATATGTATGAACTACCAATTTCCTCTACTAGGAATCATATCTTCACAGTTTTCAGATATAACCACTTCAAATAACTCACCCCCATGTTCCAATTTGCTGGGAAATTGATTCCTCACTTTTCTTACTGCTATGTCAGTTAGCGGTCAATTGCATAACAGCATTGTTTCATTTCAGCAAAGGGAATTAAGGCAATACATTTAAACTCATGAAATTGCTGAAAGGACTAAAGAAGCAAGCTTTAAGTCTAGCTCTGAAACAACCTACAGTGCTCACTACTCCTCCATGCCCCACCATGCTTAGGGGAGCTCCCACTTTATAGTAAGCCTGCTGCCATTGCTGCTTACTGGGCACTCGGTGCATGTGCTGCTGCTGCTGCTGCTGCTGCCTCAGAAAAATCCACACCGCAGCTAGGTGCAGATTCTTTTCATGGGACTTAGTTCTGAATTCATTTCTCACAAAATACATTGAATTGAACCTGGAGTCCTAAATGAAAGAGTCTAGGTATTATAACTTGTTAGCTTTCCAGCCTTTGCAGATTAGGAAGGAGTTGAGTTTCAGTTACAGTCTTATAACCTCAATCCACAGCGCTGTTCACATCATTTTGTTGAAATCAAGAATTAATTATACTGTATAGTTGGCTGTATTAGGTTGAAAGTTCTTTCAAAACAAGGATAAAGGCTACAGAGACAGCTCAGTAGAATAAGTGCTTGCCTGGCAAGGGCAAGGTCCTGAGTTCAATCCCCCAGTACCACAAAACAAAACAAAGATAAAATTGCATGTGTATTTGTGGTAACTTGAATTTACTAGTGCCTCCCACAAACATAATTCCACAGTTAAACACAGTGCTGTTTTACAAACATTTATGAAATGTTTACTAAGAACTTCTGTTTATGTGACTAAAGACTGATTTTTACATAGGCCTTTCAGGGAACCTTACTCATTGCCTGAACCCCAGCCTCTAATTGAAACCAAAATTTCCTTTACGTCAGTTTCTCTTATGCTTTAGAAGGCATTATGGTGATTGAAAGATCAAGGACTTGGGGCCAAATTTGGGCTTGAATTTTTTTTTTTTTTTTTTTTTTTTTTTTTTTTTTTTTTTTTTTTTTTTTTTTTTTTTTTTTTTTTTTTTTTCTTTTTGAGACAGGGTCTCACTATACAGTTCAGGCTGGCCTTAAACTCACATTGTAGCTCAGGCTGGTTCAAACTCACATCAATCCTCCTGCCTCAGCCTCCCAAGTGCTGGGATTACAGGCAAGCACCACCATGGTTTGAATTTTGACTTACTTGCTAGCTATACAACCTTGGGCAATAAGAGTTATAATACCTTCCCCTACAAAGGTATGACAAAATCAAAACAAAGTTGTGAGGATTAAATGAGATTATATTTGGAAGTACCTGGCATACAGTATACTCTTAACAAGTGAGGTAGACTGTGAAAATGACTGCCTTCACCTCATATGCATAATGCTGGAGTTGGGAAGAATTAAGAATTTATCTAATCTAGCTTCATAATGCAAATCAAAGGAAGTAAAGTTTTACATCTATTTCTACCTGTTCCAGTCATGCATGCGTGCTTCATCTCCTGTGTACTGATGCAGTATCTCTTACATTGACTCAGTTACATCCTCAAATCCCTAAGAGATAGTTACTTGAGTAGAATTTTTTAATCTTCCCATTTACTGAAACAATATCAAATTTTTTACCCTATTTGGCTGAGAAATTAATGTCTTATCTTAATCACTGGATATTTAATCTCTCTTCTGTTGAATCTCTCCTTTGTGTTGCCAAACCTCCCCCTGCTATCAGCCAGTGTTCAATGCAGTAGTGCTCATCTGGTGATAAAGGGCTGCTTTTCTCTTCCTTCAGAGATCGTTTGGTCATGATAGAAGACTTTTGTTGGCATAACTGGGTCTAGATACCAAAGATCCTGCCTGCTGTGCTACACACAGAGCAAGCTCCCATAACAGGACTGTTTGGCACAAAGCGTCAGTATTGTTGAGATTTTGCTCGCTTATCCTTGCCTTAGGGTGTCATAACTTACCAGCAAGTTCTACAATAGGCAGTTTCATCAAGACATCATCGCTATTATTCCTGCCATAATTATCAGTTCCCTCCTCTGCTTTCTTGAAGGCATTCATCACTTACAGCCTCCTAATAGCTCTTATTTTTCTATGTTTGTTTATTTGTTCCTGTTATACTCAAGACTGAGCCCAGAGCTTTCACACTACATCCCCAACCCTTTAATTCTTTCTTTGAGACAGGATCTTGCTAAGTTACTAATTTGCCCAGAGTGGGCTCAAACTTAGATTCCTCAGTCTCCCAGAGTACATCTTTCAAGCATTGTTGAGTATTTCCAGTTTTCATCTTAGTTTTTTTGTTTTGTTTTGTTTTTGTTTTTGTGCTGGGAGATTCTTCTGCTAATCTTTAGCTTCTCTATTAGAATCTTGTATCTATGCTTTCTCTACTAATACCCAAAACTGAAGGGTTTTGTTTTGTTTTCAAAATGAGTTTAAGACATAATGGACTGGGGCCAGGGAGATGACTCAGTGGAATAAGCACTTTCCTGGCAAGTGCAAAGGGTCCGAGTTCAATCCCTGGTTCCTCAAAAAAAAAAAAAAAAAAAACCATAATGGATTCCATCTCAGGCATGGTGCTGCACACCTATATAATCTCAGAAGTCAAGAGGTTGAGGCAGGAGAATAGTTACAAGTTCAAGGCTAGCCTGGGCCACATAGTGAAACCCTGTCTCACACACACACACACACACACACACACACACACACACCAACATAGTGGACTCCAAAAGAAAGTTCAACTAAGAAACTACAAAAAGGGAAAATTCAGCTTTTGAAAGCACAGCTTTCTGTTTTAACAGACTGATTAGTGCCCAGACTTTTTTTTTTTTTTTTTTTTTTTTTTTTTTTTTTTTCTCAGTACTAGGGATTGAACTCAGGACCTTGCACTTCCCAGGCAAGCGTTTATTCTACTGAGCTATCTTCCTGGCCGAATGCCCAAACTTGAGAGATGTGTTTCACAGCAGCCTGGCCACTTCACTCACTTATAGAGTATTTCTCCTTTGTCCCCTTCTCAAGCATGTAAATCCTGGGGGATATCGTACAGGAAAGGAATATTGTACTTGGATATTTTTTTGGTTACTCTTACTCTTCTGGTGCTTGATATCTTTCTCTTTGTCTGTAGTGATTGGATGAAGGGAGATGGCAAGCCTCTTCAGTCAGTGAGGGGAGAAACCCTATTTCATAATTTTCTCTATTAGAAAGGCTGTTAAAGGGCCAAGGTTAGAACTCGGTAGTGCAGCACCTGCCTGGCATGCACAGGGACCTGAGGACTTAATTCCTGGTACAAAACAACAACAACGAAGAAGGCTGTTTGAATCTAAATTTCATGTGTTTCTTTGTCATCAGGTCTTTGTGCTATAAAAATTGGTTTGGGAGTCTACAGGAGTCTGTAGTACCAGTAGGGTGCTAGAACAAAATACCATACACTGGGCCAGTGAGAGCACTCAGTGGTCTAAAGCACCTGCGTAGGCAAGCTTAGGCAATCGCAGGGACCACGGTTGGATTCCCTGGTACCACATGCGGCACCAGCTCTCGCCCCAGGGCAGGCTGAGCCAGCCACAAAACAACCAAAACTAAACAAACAAAAACCATACATTGGGTAGCCCTTAAACTATTATTTATCAGAGTGAGAGCATCTGTTCTGACCCTCAGATGGTGTGCCTTCTTGCTGTCCTCACACATAGATCACTAACCATATTCCTAACTGCTCTGCCCTCTTGAGCTAATCAATTGCAATGGCCCCACTTCGTAGTATTCGCCTTCAGGGTTAAGTTTCAACATCCAAAAAGCCATTTCATTATTACTTGTCAGTACCTTTAGTCCTGTGATGAACAGGAACAAGGTGTTTTGGGAGAATAAGCTGAGAGGTGGACTTAAGGAAAAACATTCAATTTAAGCATACTACCACTATAACTAAATTTAGCTTCTGAGGTTCGTGTCCTGAGTCCATCTGTTTCCCACCTGCTCCACTGTGCCACCTTTGGTAAATTTAGCTTCTGAGCTTCGTGTCCTGAGTCCATCTGTTTCCCACCCACTCCACTGTGCCACCTTTGGTCACTGGCTTTTAATCTCTCTCTTTTCTCCTCATCTATTCCTCTCCTCTCCCTCCCCACCTTCCCCTTCCCCTGCTCTTCCACACTCTTCCTCCTCTGCAGTTCTGTGTAGCATGAGGTTATCCAGCCAGGGGTTTATGATCTTCTGAAATCCACTAGCATATTATCCATTAATCAAACTGGGTCTGAGTGAATGCGCATGCCCCACACTAGCAGAGAACCCTCCTCTTGCCAGGGCTGTTGGCTGACTCCCATGTATGTATAAATTCCCAGCCTAGGATAGCACTTCCCTTTGATTTGTGGGTCAGGCAGTATTCAGCTCTGGTTTAGTACATTGTGGAGATAACCTGGGGGCTCTTTCCTGATGAACATGCAGTAGACTATGTGCTGCTGTATCGTTTAGGCTCTAAAGACCACACTGCCTAAGCTTACACCCCAAGACTACTGCTAACTTCCTTCTTCTTTATTGAACTCAGGCCCTTGTACTTGCCAGGGAAGTGCTTATTCTCCTGAGCCATCTCCCAGCCCTAACTAACTTCTCTGTGCCTCAGGTTCCTTCTCTGTCAAAGAGAATGTCAACCACCTCCTAAGGTGGTGTACACACATGAAATATTTAGAACACAGTCATAAACATGATGAATATTTAGTGGTTGTTGCTTTTCATTATGAATTTATATATGATTTTGTAGGGGAGATACATGCTACTTAAATATTAATAATTTAGCAAATGTTTTTTAGAGTAGCCACAAGGGCCAGATTACATGTAGGCAGAACACAGAGATGAACCAGAAACTAATGCTGATTTCAGTGAGCTGCATTTGTTCTACAGATGGTTCTGATAGCAAAATAACTGTAGTTACTTTGTAGATCTTTATTATTATTTCTACTGATTTTTGAATGCAAGATAGAATGCTCAACTTTTTTTTTTTTTTTTGGCAGAACCGGGGATTGAACTCAGGCCCTTGTGCTTGCCAGGGAAGCAGTTATTCCACTAAGCCATCTCCCCAGCCCCTGAATGCTCAACTTTTGATGTTAATATTTTATTCAAAAAGTTGTAACCATATTTTGCAATCACATATCATGATTCTCCCCTTACTCCTAATTTTACCAGATTGTCAAAATTCTTATCTGTTTTCTTATAATTAAAAATGTACAGTACCTCATCTTTTCTACCAAATTCTTAGTTCTTCAAATTCTAAGGTATCTGCACTTTTAATCTTGAAATGATATTGGTCTTCACGTATTTTCTTTTTGGCAGTGTGAATGGTAAGCTGGAATCAGGCGTCAGAGACTTTACTATTTTTTGGGGGGGGGACTTCACTATGAGTCTCGCCAAACTTTTTTTTTTTTTTTTTTTTTTGCAGAACCGGGGATTGAACTCAGGCCCTTGTGCTTGCCAGGGAAGCACTTATTCCACTGAGCCATCTCCCCAGCCTCACCAAACTTTCAAAAGATAATAAAGAGCTCTTTCTTCTTTTTTTGGCAAAACCAGGGATTGAACTCAGGCCCTTGCGCCAGGCAAGCACTTATTCTATTGAGCCATCGCCCTGGCCCCAAGAGCTCTTTCTAAACTAATACAAAGTCCTAGTATAAATAATGCTTGAGAAAAGGGGAAAAATACACAGTGAACTCACTAAAAAATAAAGATAATGCTTTATTCTGGCTTATCATTCTTGCTCAAAATGAAGACACTGTATTTGTATACTCTGACAAGTAGTACATCTTGTAGAGGAGGGAAGGAGTCATAGAAAAGCCCCAAGCTCCGCCTTGGGAATATGAAAAGGAAGATGTGTGCGGTGCTGTGGGACAGCCCTAGGCAACATTGTTCTGCTTTGGTATATTTATTTGCTTGCTGTTTAAGTTCCTTCAAGGCTCACAAAAGTTCTTTCTCTCCACCTTAACAGTCACAATAAAATGTAACTATCAGCCACAACTGTGTGCTTATAGCAAAGAAAAGGCAGATATTTGATACAATAGTCACCAGAATTCACTGTTACATATAGGTCTGCCACAGTCTTCACTCCCAGTATTGACTACTATAAAGCCAATCTTTTTTTTTTTTTTTTTTTTTTTTTTTGCTGTACTAGGGGATTGAACTCAGAACCCTGCGCTTACCAGGCAGGCACTTAATTCTATTGAGCTATCACCAGTCATTGTTTAGCCAATGATAAATTAGTGACAATTAAAATTCTTTTAATCTTCAAATAAAGTTTAAGATCATAAAAATGCTACCAAATTTATTAGGATAAACATGCTTTGAACAATTTAATTTTTTAAAATGTATTTGGCACAGGGTCTCACTACTCAGCTCAGACTCATAGTTATCCTCCTGTTGTAATCCCAGTGCTGGAATTACAGGTGTGCGCCACCACACCCACTCTCCATAGCTGGCTCAGTGTCCTCCAGGGGCAGGCCATGTGGTGCTGGGGATCAAACCTGGGTCCCTTGGCTTTCCAAGTCAAGCACTTAGTCCACTGAGCTATGTTACCAGCCTGCTTTGGACAATTTTTATATGAACTAGAACAGCTGTATTTAATTTCTTTTCAGTTTGATGTGGGAAAAATAAAAACTGCTGTTTTAATTTCAGTGCCAAAATTTAAGATTCAGAAAAGGGCATAGCTGGTTGTACTATAAAAACTGCCAAGTGCTTCACCTGGCATCACAAATCTTTCCCATTTTCTCACATTATCTTTCTCATTTTCACTAATATTTTCAGTTCAAAATTAGCCATGATGAGTGCTAGATTCAGGCCACAACAAGCTGAGATTCTTAATAATACTTAGAAATCTATGAAATTCTTCCCCATCATTAAAGTGGTCCTTGAAGGTCATACTGCAGTCTGTAGCAGAATTACTAAGAGCAAGTACACCTCTAGGTTATTGCCTAAATCTGGATCAGAATCAGGAATCCAGAATCCCCAGCCAAGGAAACATGAACAAAACAACTTTCAATGGGAGATATTGGCAAGGGAGCTTGGTGCCTGGCTTCTAGACACTGCCCTGTGAGACCTTAGGGACAAGACCCTCAATGTAGATTTCAGCATGACTCAGTTGAATCACCTGTGGAGCTGTGTTTCTACTATTAACCCTTTATCATCCCCTTCTAAGGATGCTAAGATCTGACATGGAATAGGGCTTTCAGCTGCTCAGAAGAATACAGTTTAAATCATTATCCTTATTATTTTACTGTCATCATTTTTACATTTGATTCTTTTGGGGAGGTACTTCCTCTTGATCCTCCTTTCATCAGACAAATTCAAGTACATGTATAAACACAGACATATAGTCACATAGGATGTCTCTGAGAAAATTAGGTAGCTTGCCTAAATTTATAAGTAAGTTAGCAGATGACCCAAAGCCAGAAGTTCACCTTAGTGCATATATATATATATATATATATATATATATATATATATATATATGTAGGCTGTCAGGGCAACAGCATTATAAATTCACTCCCTAGAAACTGTATCTTAAATGTCTTGCAAAACTATACTTCCACTTTAAAAATTACCTCAAGTCTTTAAAAAAAAATAATAGCTTTTGGGGCCAGGGAGATGGCTCAGTGGAACAAGCGCTTCCCTGGCAAGTGCAAGGGCCTGAGTTCAATCCCTGATTCCACCAAAAAAAAAAAAACAATAATAATAATAATAATAATAGCTTTTAAAAATTAACTGTCAATGTTACTAAGAATTAAATTGATTGCAGCTTCTCTAAGAAAATCATCTGATCTCAAAAATCTTCTAAATAGAGAAATAGAAGCAACAGGGCTGTATTTGAGGGAGAAATTGATTTTAAGGAACTGGACTACTTAAATGTGGTGGTGTGGTGAGTCCAAAAGAGTCACACATTAAATCCCAAGGCAGTCTAGCCATATGGAGGTCAGTCTTTGTTCTATTAAGGCCTTTAAGTGCTTGAATATAACCCATCCACATTACAGAGGTGCATCTTTTTACATAGTCCATTAATTGTTAATGTCTTCCAAAAACAAAATAGCACACATACAGATTAATATTTGACCAGATTTCTAAATATCATGACCTAGGTAGATTGATACATAACATTAACCATCACATCTGCGTTGATTATATTATTCAGACTCAGAAAAATGGTTCAGTGACATTAAACTGTTGTTATGTATTATCTTTATTAACAGTTTATTCTTGTTTTATTTTTAAATTGACAGATAAATGTATATATTCATGTACAGGATGGCTTTTTTTTTCAGTATGTTTTGAAGTATGTAGTTAATGTGGACTGACTAAATTTAACTAATTAATGTCTGCATTACCTAACAAGATTATTTTGTGCTGAGAACACTTAACATCTATCTATGGCATTTTTCAAAAATATATAGTATTAACTATAATCATCATGTTGTACAATAGATACCTTGAACTTCTCTTAACTGAAAATGTATTTCCTTTGACCATAATTCTCCAAAACTCCTCAAATGTCCCAGCAGTTAAAACCATCATGTTTGGGCTGCAGAGATAGCTCAGTGGTCTAAGCACTAGGTCTAGGCAAATGCAAGGACCTGGATTCAGTCTTCAGTCCGCATGCTATGTTGGCCCCACCCCAAGGCAGCCACCAAGACCGGGGGTGGTAGTGCACACCTATAATCCCAGCACTGGGGAGGCTGAAATAGGAGGATCACTATGAGTCCGAGCTGCATAACGAAACCTTGTACTACATACATAATAAAACCATCATTTTACCCTGTTGTTCTATGAGGTCAACCTTGTTAGATTCCATATAAAAATAAGACTATGCATTGTTTTTCTTTCTATACTTGGTTTATTTCACTTAACATGTTTTCAAAGTTCACTGTATAAGTGGCATAGTTTTCTTTTTGTGGTTGAATAGTATTCACCATGAGGAAAAAATTGTTATTCATGATTTCATGCCTTGGCTACTATGAATAAGGCTGCACTACTCATGGGGTGTATATATCTCTTGGACATACTGATTCTATATATCCAGTAGTGAGGTTCCTGAATCATAAGGTTTTTCTGTTGTTTTGTTTTGTCTTTTATGTATTTAGTGTAGGGTCTGCAGAGTCTGCAGGGTCTCACTGCACAGATCAGACTCGTAGTGAGTCTTCTATTTTCTGCATCCCAAGCAGTATTACAGGCCTGCAGCACCTCACCCAGTCTCAGTCACCACTTCAGTGCGCCCTAGGGGTGGAGCCAGCACTCCTGTGATGGAACCCCGGCCACTGCACTCTGCCTAAGCAAGTGTTTTAGTCTGCTGAGCTGTCTGGCCAGCCATGAATCATATAGTTTTTGAAGTACTTCATACTGCTTTCCACAATGATTGCACTAAGTTGCATTACCCCAACTGTGTACAAAGTTTCCTTTGTCCACCAACACTTGGGACATTTCATCTTTTTTTTTTTTTTTGGCGGAACCAGGGATTGAACTCAGGCCCTTACACTTGCCAGGGAAGCATTTACTCCACTGAGCCATCTCCCTGGCCCCCGTCATCATAGTTTTAACTTGTATTTTCATGCTGATACATGACGGCATTTTTCTCATATACATATGCCTCTTGGCCATTTGTATTTTTTAATAATGCTAGTAAATGACACGGAACATTTTTCATGTGTCCTTTGGCCATTTGTATGTCTTCCAATAAATGTCTTTATTTTTTTTTTTTTGTCTTTTTTGAGACAGGGTCTCACTATGCAGTTCAGGCTGGCCTTAAGCTCACTTTGTAGCTCAGGCTGGTCTCGAACTCACAACAATCCTCCTGCCTCAGCCTCCCGAGTGCTGGGATTACAGGCCTGCGCCACCTATATTCTTTGCCCAGTTCCTTGTTGTTTGTTTATTTTTTGAGATGAGCTCTACACATAGTCCAGGCAGGCCTTGAAGGAGTCTCCTGATAGTCTAGTTTTTAATTGTTTTTTTTTTTACTACTGCATTGTTTGTGTTCTTTATATATTTTGAACATAAGCTCCTTAGCAGATTATGGTTTGCAAATATCTTATCCTACTCTTAGATTGTTCACTTTATTTTCCTTGGCTTTGCTTTTTTTTTTGCAGAGCCAGGAATTGAACTCTTGGCTTTGCTTTTTCATATCATCTCACTTGTCTGTTCTGCTTTTGTCACCTGTGTTTTGGGGGTCATACCAAAAAGATCACTGTGCAAACAAACTTCATGAAACCTTTCCTTTATATTTTCTTCTTGTACCATTATAGCTTCTGGCATCACATTTAAATCTCTAATCCAATCTGAATTGATTTTTGTGTATGGCATGAAATAAGGGTCTATTTCATTCTTTTGCATGTAGGTATTTGGTTTCCCATTTATTTGCAATAAATACCATTTATTGCAAAGACTGTTCTGCCAGGCATGGTGGCTCATGCCTGCAATCCCTTGGGTAACTGATGCTTGGGCTAATAGTAAGTTCAAGGCCAACCTGGACTACACAGCAAGAGTCTTAAAAAAGAAAAAAAAATGCCTTTTCTCTGTTTACATTCTGTGCTTTTGCAGTGAGACTCAGTTGGCTGTCAGTGTGTGGACTGTTGTGTCCTTTGATCTGTGTAAGGTCAGATGGTGTGGTACCTCTACCTGTAGTTTTCTTTTGTTTTTAGATGCTGGAGGTTGAACCAATGCTAGGAAGCCACCTGTCACCAAACTGTCCTCAGCCTTTTGTTTTGTTTTTTCACATTTTGAAATGGTTCACCTGGGCTGGCCTCAAACCTGTGATCCTCCTGCTTCATCCTCTCAGGGAGCTTGGATTACATGCATGCACTATCATGCCTGGATTTTAGCTTTGTTTCCTTATGGCTTGGGGAGGGAGTTTGGGGTTTGGTTTTTTGTTTTGTTTTTTTCTCCTCAGTAATGCTTTTGGCTGTTGAAGGTGTTTTGTGGTTACAGATGAATTTTAGGAGGTTTTTCTATTATGTGAAGAGTGCTCTCTTTGGCAGCAAATATATTACTATGAAGAATGCCTTTGGCATTTTGATAAGGATTGCATTGAGTCTCAATGTGGACATTTTAGTAGTATTAATTCTTCCAACCAGTGAACATGGAGTTGTCTTATTAAATTTCTCTATTTAATGTTTTACAGTTTTCAACGTTGAGATCTTTTACCTCTGTGGTTATATTTATTTGTGTATTTTCTGTAGCTATTTACAATAGAATTGTCCTATTTCCTTTTCAGACAGCTGTTAGTATATAGAAACATTAATCTTTTATGTTGTTTTTGCACCCTTTAATATCACTGAATTCTATTTTTACTGGAATCTTTAGGGTTTTTTTTATATATAAAACCATGTCACCTCCAAACAGAGACAATTTAACTTCAACTTCCAATTTAAATGCCTTTTATTTCTTTCTCTGTCCCATAACTTTTGTGTTGAATGGTAGTGGTGAGGGTGAACACTGCTTCCTTGTAACTTTTATGTTGAACAGAGGTGGTGAGAATGCTTCCTTCTAGATGTTAGAGAAATGCTGTCAAATTTACCCTGTTGAATGTGATGGTAGCTATTGGTTTGTCATCCATGGACTTCATTTTGTAGCACTCTCTTGCTTCTGTAGAGGATGCACTGAGCATTTATCATCAAAGGAAGGTTATTTTTTGTTAAATGATTTTTCTATACCAGTTGAAATGAGCATATGGATTTTGTCTTCATTCTATTAATGTAATATATTACATTGATTGATTCATGTACATTGAAGTATCTTGCATCCCTAGGATGAATATAACTGTGTGAGCTATGTTACCTCCTTTTCTTTCTTTTTTTTTTTTTTTTTTTTTTTGGTATGGGGAGGGCCTACAGGGTGTTCAGGGTCTCATTACTATATCAGACTCATAGTGATCTGCCTGTTTACAGCTTCCCAAGTGCTGGGATTACAGATGCTCTCTACCATGCCCAGTCTCATTTGCCATTTCAGCGCACCCCAGGGATGGGGCCGGCATGGCAGACCCAGGATTGAACCCCCATCCTCTGTGCCAGCTTGCAGGTGCTTTAATCCACTGAGCTATTTGGCCAGCCCTAAACCAGTAGACATTTAAAAATAGGTACAGATGACGGTTTCTCCAAAATTTCAGTTTCTCCAAAATTTGAACAATGAAAATATTTTTCCTGGGCTGGGAATGCAGCACAGTATAGAGCACATACTTAGCATATGGGTTCAATTCCGGGACACACTGCACACAAACACCCTGCATGCATACAGAAGCATTTATTAGGGCTGGGGAGATAGGTTGGCAGCATATGCACATACCTGGCAAGTGCAGGGTCCCGAGTTCAATCCCTGTCAACTGGACTGGGGAGATGGCTCAGTGGGATAAGCGCTTCCCTGGCAAGTACAAGGGCCAAGAAAAAACCCTGGTTCCACCAAAAAAAAAAAAAAAAAAAAAAAAAAAAGTCCAATCTGGGCAACTTAGCAAGGTTGTGGGTCAAATAAAGGATAGGGAATGTGGCTCATGGGAAAGCCCTGGTTTAACCCCAGTACTGCAAAAATAAAAATTAAAAAAATATAAAAATCAAGTATACAGTTTGTAATTGTTTTAATAAATGAGAATGGATTCAATATAATAAGCCCTAATGTAACTTGTATTGATACATGTTTTATTACTTTGGACAAAAGGAATACCAACAATTGCACATAACTTGAAGTTATTAGTAATCTTAATCACCTTTCAGAAGTGTTTTTTGCAGATGAACATCACACATTCTCTAACTTTAGTTTTTCTAAATGAAATACATTATGAATTACAGTAAACTGAAGCATCAGTTGCCTTCTTTTAATTTAGGACTCAAATACTTATCTAGTACAGAAAATTTGCCATGAAAAGTAGCCTCCCATTCACAGCTGACAAAAGCCCAGTATGTAAAGGTATACATGCAAATAATCTCTGTACTGATGAAGCCTATTGAGATCACCTAAAACCTGCTAATATTTATACATTTAAGAATTTTTGAAACAATAGGCCTGGAGATACAGCTCAACAGTAGTGCACTTTGGGGGTGGAGAGATGGCTCAGTGGAATAAGCACTTCCCTGGCAAGCACAAGGGCCTGAGTTCAAATCCCTGGTTCTGCAAAAAAAAAAAAAAACAATAGTGCACTTGTCAAGTGTGTATGAGACTGGCTTCAATTCCCAGTACTGAGGAAGTGGGGGTGGGCACAGAATTTCACTTAAAAAAGAGAAATCACAAAGGGAAAAAATAACGGGCAACATTAGGTATATTACATTATTTTGGTTTAAGAAAATGAAGGTAAGGTAATCATAGGTTCTGGTCTGCCTATTATAGTGTGTGTGGGGGTGTTTATCTTTTTGAGACAGGATCTCGCTGTGCAGTTCAGGCTGGTCTTGAGCTAACTTTGTAGCCCCTGTGGATCTCAAACTTGCAGTGATCCTCCTTCCTCAGCCTTCCCAGTACTGGGATCAAAGGCGTGGGCCACCATACCTGGCTGTGTATAGTCCTGATTGGTGTTTTTTGTTTTTTGGGTTTTTTTTTTTTTTTTTTTTTTTTTTTTTTTGCAGAACCCAGGATTGAACTCAGGCCCTTGGACTTGCCAGGGAAGCGCTTATTCCACTGAGCCACAAGACACACATAACACATACTGAGGAACGGCTTACAAGCACAGAGCAGAGCGAGATTTGACCACTAGCTAGAGAATGCCAGCAGCCACCAGAAGCTGCAAGAGGCAGCACATAGATTTTCCTTAGAGACTGAATAGAAATTACTGCCATGCTGACACCTTCATTTTGGACTTCTGGCTCCCAGGAGTATGAGAAAATAAGCTTTTGGTATTTTAAGTTTACCCATTTTGGGATAACTTGTTATGGCAGTGAGAAGAAACTAGTAGAAGTATCTTACTATATACAGAAGTGATTTTTTTAAATATGAGATTCTGCCATATGTTAAGGGAAAAGTTACCTTTCTGTTTTATTTGTAAAATGAGAGAAATGACACATCTTTGCTTACCCCAAAATGGTTCTGAGAGAATGTACATTCCATATCCATTAAATACTGATATGGAATCTACTGTTTATAAGGAACTGTTCTAAATGCTTGATTTCTCATTTTCTAGTGCATTCTCTGCCCAGAAGCCAGTCATCTTTTAAGACTGTAAGGGATGCAACATGATGTCACAGTTCTGCTATCTTTGGGCCTGCATGCTGTTTTTCCTTGTTTAATGAGTATGTGTTTGTAACATGATAAATACAGTCATTATGGGATATTGGTAAACATACTGCTAAACATATTGTATCTTGGGCCTTTTCCCTCCCTCCTACCTCCCCTCCAAGCTTACATCCTAATGTATTAAGCAGACAATACAAAGAAGAATGCAAAAAATTATTTTACACAATGATGACTATAAGAAAAAAGTTAGGAAATATGATAGAGTGCTTTGAAAAAGAACTATTACATAAGATGACCAGAGAAGCTTTTCTAAAGATATGGCTATTCAAACTGGAACCTAAATTACCAAAAAAAAAAAAAAAAAAAAAGTCTATCTACATAAAAAACTTAAGAGTTCTTGGGCAGTAGAACTTGGAACTTGGAGAAAGTAGCCATGAGTTTTGTGTGTTTGAGAAATAGAAAGTTTGTCATGAACATGATGTATTAGCTTTTCATCACTGGGACACAATGCCCAACACCCACAATTTGAGAAGTTTAATGTGGCTCATGGTATCAGAGGACTCAGCCCATGGCTGGCTGGCTTCAAGGCAAAGACATCCCGGCACATGGGTGTGGTGGGCCCGCATTGCTGACTTCAGGGGAGCCAAGAATCTGTGTGCGGAAAAGGAATAGGGCAGGGACTAGATGGAGTAACCGAAGCTCCTGCCTCAATGACACACCCAGAAATAGTCCTTACCAATCCTATAGGTGGCTCCCAGGATAATCAAGTTGGTAATCTGGCTTACCTGTCACATGATTTCAAAGAAAAAAAAACACTGTGACTAAACTATAAGATCAAGGGAAACATGGTAAAATCCAAGGTCAAACTTAACATTCAAGGGTCAGTGTCAGATGACTACAGTAAAAAGTTTGAGTTTTATTATAAATATGTATGCTTGATTAGGAGCTTTAAGTATGAAAGTGGCATTATCTTGTCTGTAATTTGATGACTGATTTTTGGGCAAAGAATGTAGTAGACAGCAAGAGATAGTGATGAAGGAGGAGACTATTACAGTAATCCAAGCAAGGAATAATGGTGGGTAGGTTAAAGTGATAATATAGACCAAGAAAAGTAGACCAGTTTTACATATAGTTTAGATATAGACTCAGCAGAGGATTGGGAATGGAAGATGAAAGAATTTAAGAGTGATCCATAGTCTGGACCTTAACAAATGGCAGAAGGTGAACAACTGAGGGGAAGCTATTCTGAACATGGTGTGTTTAAAAAATTCCTCCTAGATATCCATGGAGAAAGTGTAGTACACACCTCAATAAGAGATGATATTCATTTATTGTTTGCATTGGGGAGTGAAGGTCGGGAGTGGAGATATAAATTTGAAAATTATCCTATGACTGGTATCAGCTGACTTACATTAAGGAAAAGTGCTCAGAAGAAAGGCCCACGATAAACCCTAGTATATAATCTGCTAATTCATCTTCCTGTTAGGTTTGGCTCCAATTCATTGTACAGAGACCACCATGTAATTTCCATAAGATAGCACTCTAACATGATCAGCCTTATTTTTCCTTTTTTGTCACCCTGTTAGGTAGTTCAGGCTGGCCTTGAGAGCTCACTTTGTAGCCAAATGATCAGTTTTAAACAAAACATCAGAATTGTATGCTCAAGAACTTTCTTTGCCTTACAAGGTCAAGAACCGGATTATCACTCTAGTACCCAAGAAAGAATGGCTGCAGCCTCATCTATTTCCTTTAGGAAATCTTCCTGCCTTTCCTGCCTTTGTAATTGGTGCATTTTTTTTTTTTTTCATCTACATCATGAGCCCTTTGAAAACAGATTGTGGCTACACTCCATACTTAGCCATTACTACATTGTTTTCTTTTTCAGCCAAGTGGACAAAGATCACCAAACTTTATAATCATATAATGTAGACTACTGGTGTTATAATGGACCAAAACTTGAGTACCATAAAACTAGATTAAGGCTTATTATAGGAATGAAGGAGGGATGTACCTACAAATAGAGAAATAGTCTAAATCCAGATTACAAAAGGCCATTTATGCCAAATTAAGTTCAGATGTTACTCTGTTGGGGAGAGCTAATGAAGTTTTAATCTGTGCTTCAGGGACAAATTGGTTATAATTGAGGGAGAAAATAGGGGTGGCCTTAAAATTGCAAAAAGTGGAACATCAGTGGGAATGAAGTTTTAAGGCAGCAATTCCAGTTTAACTGGCTCCTTTAGAGAAGATTCAATGTCTGAGAGTGAACTATGCCTAGTGAAGAGGCAGACAAAGGCCAAAGTATGAAAGGCTCAAGAGCCAGGCAAAAAGCATTGTGACCCCAGAGTCCTGGGTTTGATGCCTGTTTTCCTCTTGAGGAAAGAAAGGCCTTATCGTCTCTAAAACACATTTTCTGTGTTCTAGGATTTTCTTCAACTATAAATTAATGTTCTATTATGGTCTGACCTGTCCCAGGGGTTCTTGAGCACTGACTACACACAGAGCTTTAAATACTATGCCTTATTGTTGTGAGTTTGAGAACACCCTCAGCTACAAAGTGAGCTTAAGGCCAGCCTGAATTTCATAGTGAGACCCTGTCTCAAAAAAGACCAAACAAAAGTATAAAAGAAATAGTGAAGCACTAAGATTCTTAGGCATGGTAATATGTCGGGGGGGGGGGTGTTTTAAGGAAAATTAATAAGAGTGTACGGGGAAAAGGCTGTAGAAAAACAATTAGAATTTTTCACTAGATGAGAAAAACTTACTAGGATCTGGGAAGCATGTGTGCAATGACATGTTAGAAGAAAAAGAGAATGCGAGAAAATTCAGACAGAAATATCAGGACTCAGAAACTAAGTATTAACCCTGACCAAAAGGAATGAGGAAATGTAGGCTCTAACAGTATAGATTTCCAGTGTAATAAATCCTTTGCAAAACTAAAGTAGTTGTGAAATAGCTGGTTAATCAAATTTATTGATAACACTGGCAACTAACACCATGTCAAGGCCTGTGCTGTGTTTTATGTACATGGTCTCATTTAGGTTGTTTTTTGTTTTTTTGTCTTGTCATTTTGGGACAGGGTTTCATTATGCAGTTCAGGCTGGACTTGTACTCACTTTGACTTCAGACTTGCAATGATCCTCAGTCTCAGCCTCCTGAGTAATGGAATTACAGGCTTGTGTCACCACACTAGGCTTTCATTCACTCTTTATAACCCCACAAATACTATTATTATTCCCATTTTATGGATTAAGTAACTGAAGGAGAAAGCAATTAAATAAATTGTCCAAAATTACAGTGATAGAGATAATTGAACTGAAACAAACTGACTCCTTTCTCTTATAATTCAGTTACATACTGAGTGTGTTGAACTTGACCACCTCAGAAAAGCAAAATGTTTATAAAGGCCAGATAATAACACAAATGTGTGTATTAAATTGGATTTAACTTGAGCCAGGTATGTTGGTACATTCCTATAATCCCAGCACATGGGAGGCTAAGGTAGAACAGTCAGTTCAATGCCAGCCTGCACTATATAGGAGATCCTGGGCTGGCAAGATAGCTCAGCGGTCTGGAGCGCCTCTCAGGGACAGCGGTTTGATCCCCAGCACCACATGCCATGCCAGCCCCTCCCCCCAGGGTGGGCTGAGCTGACCCCCCTGCAAAAAAAGAATCCGTGATGTGTAGCGAGACACTGTAATAAATAAATTTAAAAAACAAAGATTTAACCATAGAAAAATATTTGTTCATTTATTTTGATAGTTCTGGTTTTGAACCTAGTCTCATATAACTAGGCAAGTGTTCTACAAGACCTACACATCTACCCCAACAGAAAACATGTAGTAGTAGTCCCTACTCAGTTATACTAAAATGTTGCCCTGCAAGAATTTCAGGGTTTGTATATGCTTTAAGATGCTCAGTGGAATTAAGTGCTTCCCTGGTAAGTACAAGGACATGAGTTCAATGCCTGGGTCGGCAAAAAAAAAAAAGATGTTTCATGGAAAGATGGAAATCAGGATTTGTGTATAAAATTTTCCAATATTTGAATGTCACCTAAGTCAAGTATTTAAAACTACCTGGTCCAAACTATGGCTACATATTTGCTTCTCTGATCAAAAGGAAATTAAAAATTAATTTAAAATGTGTGTGACTTAACACAGGATTCAGGGAATCACTCCTCAAGCATAGATGCTGTAGTAGTATATATTGCTAGACTAATAACTGGTATTTGACGTTAATCACAACAGTGCGAATACAGCTGGCACACACCTCTGATCCCAGCCCTCAGGAGGCTGTGGCAGGAGGATCATTGCAAGTTTGAGACCAGCCTGGGCTACATAGTGAGCTCAAGGCCAGCCTAACCTGTGTAATTAGTCCCTATTTCAAAAAGACCAAAAAAAAAGTGTACATCAGGAAAAGAAAAACTTGTATGAATATTGCAATGCTAATTTTTTGAGACATCATGAGATTAACACAAGGTACCTTTGGTTTCTACAATTATAAGAGGTGCTCCAACTGGTGACCGTTAGCTTCTAGACACTACTATGTCGAACTGTTAAAAGTGTGTATACATGTTTTTACTCTCTGTATATTAACTGGTTAGAACGCTTACAGAAAAATGACAAAATAGAAGTGTAAAACTAGGTTAAAATTTATTTTTCTGAGCCAGGCCTGATGGTACACACCTGTAATCCTAGTACTCAGGAGGCTAAGGCAGGAGGATCCCTAAGCTTGAGGCTAGCCTGTACTAGACAGTGAGTCCACCACCAGCCTAAACTGCAAAACAATATCCTGTCTCAAAAGACCAAAATAAATGAATAAATTTCAATTTTCTGTGAGCTAAAAGGTACAAGTAGTAAAAAAAAAAAAAAAAGTACAAGTAGTGATCAAAACATTCAGCCATTTTTTAAAAAAAATTTTTCAGTACCTGGGATGAAACTCGGAACCTTTCACCTGGCAGGCAGGCACTTATGCCACTGAGCTATCTCCTTGGCCCTGAACGTTTAAACATTTTATTACAGTAAAAGACACATTGTTCAGAGATAGCTCAGCAGTCTAAGCACCTGCCTGGCAAGCTCGAAGGACCCAGGTTCAATCCCTGATAAGTGCTATGCCAGCCTTGGAACCCCAGGCGTGCAGTGCTGGTCACCAAAACTGAGTGTAGGGGTACACACCTGTAATCTCAGTGCGTGGGAGGCTGACATAAGTCTGAACTGCATAGCGAGACCCTGTACCAGATACATAAAACATAACACTAGTGACAGACACATTGTCATTAGTCTTCCTTAAAATATTCTCCTTGACCCAGCCCATCTTTTTTGCTACATTTGGAGCAGTGCTGAAGTCCTCTTTGTGTTTTTAGTTCTGATGTCAGGGTTGCCTCCATTTTGACTGGAAACATTTACCTTTAGTGGTTATTTTGACTTTGGCAAAGCCAGAAGTCACAGACCATCTAATGAATAAGATGAATGAGAGCATACCAATAATGCTTTTATTTATTTATTTTTTTTTTTGGCGGAACCAGGAATTGAACTCAGGCCTTTGCACTTGCCAGGGGAGCGTTTATTCCACTGAGCCATGTCCCTGGCCCAATGCTTTTATTTTTTAACTCAAATATTTACCATATTTTATGATCACACTTAATAAATTCTGGGCAGAAAGTGAAATTCTAGGTATTCAAGATGTGATCCAAACCTTTCAAAACAGAGTTTCTCTGAATGATTAAAAAGTAATTGAAAGATTGTTTTAGCCACATTTTAATTTTTTACCTCAGTTTACCAGCTCCTGGTTCAGCTTCTCACATCCATTCATACTTGCAAAGCTCATAGCAGAGACTCATAATTAACAAAGATTAAATAAAAGAGTAAGTAAAACCTTTTATTATTTTTTTAAAAAACAGGATCAAACGCATGACTTCACTTACCAGGCAGGCGCTATGCTGCTGTATTATATCAACAGGTATATATATTTTGTTGTTGTTGTTTGTTTTTGCGGAACAAGGGATTGAACTCAGGCCCTTGTGCTTGCCAGGCAAGCACTTAATTCTACTGAGTTATCTGCCCAGCCCTTCGCCAGCTCTATAAAGCCTTTTTAGAAAATTTTTAATCGCTGAGTTTCAAGTTCCATAATTATGAGAATATCCAAACCGGGTATGGTGGAGCACATCTGTAATCCCAGCACTGGAGAGATAGAGACCAGAGAATCACTGAGTTCGAGATCAGCCTGGTGGCTACAAAAGTGAGCTCAAGGCCAGCTGGAACTGTACTGCAAGACCCTGTCTCAAAAAAAAAATCCAAGTTTTAGGGCAAAATGACTATTCTCTTTGACATGTACACAAGTATGTTTTCAAACATCATTCTCCAAACTGTCAGATGTACAGTATTAGACTGCATATGAGAAATTTTAAAATTACATAAAAATACGTATGAAAGCATTTTTGCAGACTAAATCCCTAAGGAAATTATAAAGAAGATCCAAATATTATCCTGAAGCTAGAAGTGTACCGAAATTACACAATGAAATCTTTTATTTGAAACAAAATGTGTACCTTTCCCAAAAATTATAGTTTGCACCTTTTTTTTGACAGAAACCACACAAGTGGCTTTCCCAGCTTTTTTTTTTTTTGTCTTTTTGAGACAGGGTCTCACTATGAAGTCAGGCTGGCCTTAAGCTCACTTTGTAGCTCAGGCTGGTCTCGAACTCACAACAATCCTCCTGCCTCAGCCTCCCGAGTGCTGGGATTACAGGCATGCGCCACCATGCCCGGCTTTTCCCAGTTCTTAAAAGTTGAAGTGAAATGGGTTTCATAGCACTAGTTGGCTTGTAGTGCAGTGGGAAACGAAGCACTATTCTAAAAGCAGAGATCTAAGGGTGCAGAAGCCTTCATGGCCACACCACACCCTTTTATCAGATTTAGGTGTTGAGTACAGTGCACTGCTCCTGAAAATTACATTAAGGACTCTACACATTCAACACCAAGAACTGCTCTGACATGTCAAAACAGTTTGGGATTTTGAAAACCATGTCCTTTATATGCATTGACTTTTAGGTCATGCATGTATAACACATAAACTTACTACATACAGTATCAAGAACTGTTATGTTCAAAACGGAGATGTAACATTTCTTGTTAAGGCTATGGAAACAGGACTCCATTTCTGTCGCCAGCGATGGAACCAACACCAACTCATCCTTTATATAGTACTACCTGAGAAGTATAAATGGCTCTACCTCCCAGCTTTGAAAAATCTAATCCTCCCTACGTGAACTTTTACATAAAACGAAAATACACTTTCTAATCTTTAACGTATCTTTTAAAAGAATAAAGAAAAAACAACGAGGAGCTAGCAATTTAAAACCTAAACGCCCGCGCTGTGCAAACACTTCTGAGAAGCCTGGCACACGCCGGGCATTCCCGGGCAGCGCCGGCCACACATTCCTGCGGGGAAAGCGGCTTCAGGCCGAGTTCACGACGGTCCCCTTCCCGTCGTCCCCCTCGCTCACTCCGCGGAGAGCGATTCCCCGAGGAGCCGGAGGCTTTCCCTCCGCGCCGTGAGGTGCACGCCTTGTCGCCTCAGGGCTCGGCTGCAGCTCAGGATCTGGAGACGGGCGGAGAGGCTCTGCCAGCAGCCCGGTCCCAGGGAGCCAAGCCCGGAGCGCGCCCTCAGCTCCTGCGGCGCCCGGAAGCCCGGTGCTGTGGCCTGGCACATACCGGAGTCGGGTAAGCGAAAGGTGCGTTTTCTTCCCGTATTCCCGGAGCAAAAAACGAGGACGAGAGAAAAGGGGCTTGAGAGCAGGGCCCAGGACGCAGGGAACAAAGAGCCCATGCAGGAAAGGAAAAGCAGGCAGCAAGGCAGCGCAGACTCGAGCCTCGCAGCCCTACGCAAGCGGCCGCAGCCCGACGGCGCGCCGCTCCCCGTACGCCACCACCTGGCCCCACAGCCTTCGCGAATACGGGTTTGCGCACTGCGGCGAGGTGCGCCGCAACCAAACTTGCCTGTGGCTCCGCCCCTTCCCCGCGCGGATTGGCGGTGTACGGCAACTGGGCTGCCGATTGGGTGGAGAAGGAGCCATTCCGGGCGGCTCTGGTGGGTTCGGCTGCCCTGGAGTGATAAGTTCGGCTTCAGACACGCCTCAGCGCCAGCAGTGAGTTGGAGCTCTATGGAGGTGGCGGCTGGTACTGGGTGGTGGCTGCAGCGGCTACTCCTCTGAGCTGAGTTTCCAGTCGTCGCGACTCCTTCCTTCCCCTCCCTCCCCCTTTTTTGTTTTCCGTTCCCCTTCCCTCTCCCTTCCCCGTCCCCGACGACCGGATCCTGAGGAGGCAGCTGCGAGGGCAGCTGCTGAGTTCTCGGTGAAGGTGAGTGGAGTCGGCGCCGCCGGCACCGCCAAGCGCTCTAAAATGGCCGCCGTTCCCGGCCGCGTCTTCTTGAGTGGTACAAAATGGCGGCCGCAGGCGGAGCCGGGCGGGGTGGCTCTTTTTGAGTGTTTCTCTGGTTTTCGGGCGTTTGGACAACCCTGGTATCTGTTTTCTTCGTCGTTGCTGACAGAACAGGAGGGAAAGTGCGTCCTGCTCTGGGCGGCCGCCGGGTCATGTCAGGGCGACGGAGCCCCGGCGCGGTGTCGGCCGACGGGCGAGCGTGACGGGGGCGCGCGGCGGGGACGCGGGCAGCACCTGGCTGTTGGCGCGGGCCCGGCGGCCGGCGGGGAGGAGGTGTGTCGGCCTGCGGCGGGGCTGTCGAGTGGGCCGAGCGGGGTGCGGCCCTTTGTCGTGGAGCGGCGGCGGCGGGCGGCCGTCCCTGGGGACCTGTGGGCGGCGGTGGCCCGAGGCGCCTTCCTGCCCGAGAACAAAGGGCCGGGCCGCGCCGGCGGAGGAGGAGGCGGCCGGGCGCTCCCAGCCTGGGGACCGCAGACTCCAGCCGGCGGGAGGAAGCGCTGCTCCTTTGTTCCCGGCGAAGAGCGGGCCGCAGGTTCCCGCTGCCATGTTGCGGCCGGGCGGCCGCTACCCGTGTGTCGCCCGGCGCGGGCCCCCGCGGGCTGGGTTTGGAAGGCGGTATGAGGGAGCCCCGGGCTTCTGTGCAGGCTGTTCTTGTGATCCGGGAGTTTCCAGGTGGCGAAACAAAATAGAATATGTTGCCCGTTTGTGTTTATAGAGTACGTTCTATTTTAGTCTTCAGAGACCTGCAATGCAGTGAAAGTTGAATCAACTGCAGTGCCCGCGTCCTAACTGGAATTATAGTTGAATGAAGGTTTATGGGTCTGATTGTTAGTAGAATCTAACTCTGGTGCTCTTTCTCGTTCTAGGTTTTTCATTTCTCCCATCCCCTCCCCTCCCCACCCTATCCATTAATATTATTCTTTTGAAGATTCTTCGTTGTCAAGCCGCCAAAGTGGAGAGTGCGATTGCAGAAGGGGGTGCTTCTCGTTTCAGGTACGTGAAGATTATTTTGGCATTGTTCTGAAAAGTCAACAAAACTTTGTGACTTGATGTATGTAATTCAATAGACCTCAAAATTTGGGGCAGTTGCTAATAAGTTACTCCTATATGAAGAGTAAGTGTAATTATTTGGCCTTCCTTTGGCCCGTGTAGTCTTTCTCAGAGGTATATTTTTTAAAATCCAGAATAACCTTCATCACCTATTAAATAGTAAGATTTTTTTTTTTTTTTTTACTTGTAAATAGTGCTTCTTCGGGCGGAGGAGGAAGTAGGGGTGCACCTCAGCACTATCCCAAGACTGCTGGCAACAGGTACAACAAACAAGAAAAACAATGACTTTTATAAAAATGGCTTTAAAGTCTTTTTGTGCATGGCATAGTAATGTAGGGTAATGTCAAGGATTCTTAGTATTAGCTAGGGCATTGGTTTCTATTAAATCTAAATACAGGAACCTTTTAGCTAGATCATGTACCTTTAGTTTGCTCTCAAACTGATTTTTTTTTTTTTCTTGCTGTTATTCTTAACGTTTTTACTGATTGATAGTTGCTCTGAAATTACATTTCTAACTGATGTAAGGTGCATGGACTGTGGCCTCAAGTCATCTTTGTGCTTATTGCAACAGCACTGGCACTACCTAGAACTGTGTGCTGAAGTCTGTACTCTGAAGCTACTGCCCACTGTAGCTAAAGTGGAAACTGAGAGCCAGTCAAGGAATCTTAAGTTACATAGGCAACTTACTTTCATGCATATTATTGGCTGAAAACCAGTAATTTCTAGTGTTACTTACTATAGGGAAGTTGAGAAATGCCTACATTTTTGTTGTTTAACAGAACTTCTGATCATTTTTTTCATCTCTTATAAGACTGGATTCTTTTAAAGTTTTCTTAATTATGAATCTGCTAATTTGTATTAATCAGCGAGTTCCTGGGGAAAACCCCAGGGCAAAACGCTCAGAAATGGATTCCTGCACGAAGCACTAGACGAGATGACAACTCCGCAGCAAACAACTCCGCAAATGAAAAAGAACGACATGATGCAATCTTCAGGAAAGTAAGAGGGTAAGTTTTTCAGTCTTTTCAGAAAATGAAGGATGGGCCCGCAGAGGTAGCTCAGTGGCATTAGAACCTATCTGACAAGCACAGGGTCTTGAGTTCTATCCCCAGTATGACCAAAAGAAAAACAGGAAAAAGAGGGCAGAGGTGTAAATTAGCTGTATTGCTCAGTGTATGATGTGCTACTTGTGAGACAAGATTCATGACAGTGATTCTGATTAATGTGCTGACAGTTGATTTTATTATAAACTCTAAGATGCGGCCCTTTGGTTGGGGAAATGGGGCTTACAGTTGCTTGTAGCTGTGTGATATAACTCAATCCTGTTGGGCTGGCATATCCATCTTGAGTTCTCTGTATAGAGAAAGGTTTCTTGTCAGTTGGGCATACCTCAATCTAATAAGATACATAATACTCTAAAACAGAAGTTTGTTTTGACTTCTCTTTGGTTGTGTACGCATCTTGAGTATAAAAGGGAGCAAGTAGAAATACAAACATAGCTTAAAAGGTATTGGCTGACCTCTTAAATATGATTTCTTTCCCACAGCATATTAAATAAGCTTACTCCTGAGAAGTTTGACAAGCTATGCCTTGAGCTCCTCAATGTGGGTGTAGAGTCTAAACTCATCCTTAAAGGGGTCATACTGCTGGTGAGTTTTAACTGTTGGCTTAAACTCTAAGAGAAAGAAAAATGTTGAACAAACCTTAGATATTTTTGTCCCTAATGATTAAAGCCTTGAGAAGTTTGCTACATGGATATGTGTTTATGAATAAAAGTAAATTTTTTTAAAGTAAATTTGTTATACTACACGTGGAGAGTTAGGGAGAGGTTGTCAGTGTTGGTTTTGTGAAAGATGCTGTGTATTAGACTTACAACTAAATACTCTTTGGTTTTGGTTTGTCTTGCATTGCTGGGCATTGAGTACATGGCTTTCATGCTTGCTGGGCCCCCTAACAGGCCAGGAGCTCAGCCCTCCAGGGTCTGTATAGTTTTGTAACTCTTAAGGAGGAAAGGAGTACAACTACATGAAAATCAGTGTAGCTGACTGCCTTTGGTGTGCTGTACTGGCTTACATTTAAGTTCTTACATTTTATTTTATTTTTTTGCGGAACCAAGGATTGAACTCATGTATTTGCGCTTACCAGGGAAGTGCTTATTCCACTGAGCCATCTCCCTGGCCCACATTCTTAACATTTCTGCTAAACAGTTGATCTGTATTGTCTAATTTATACCCCGGACTTCATAAGAAATATGTACTGTATGTTCCGATTGTAAATAAGGCAAAGAAGTAATTTGTCATGAAATCTAAGATTATTGGGACCATGCCTTTAGCATATCTATAATCCCAGCTACTAATTTAAAGTCATTTTTTAAATGGCTTGGTGGTAGAGTGTAAGCACAAGCCCCATGTTCAATCACCAGTACCACAAGAAAGGTTCATGTTTTAGGTTTTTAAAAATGAGTTGGGGAGATACAGCTCTGTAGTCTGAATACCTGCTTGGCAAGTGCAAGGACCTGGGTTCAATCCTAGTTAATGTGCAGTGGTATACCAAGTGGGCCAATGGAACCAGGAGTGGTAGAGCACACCTGTAATCCCAGTGCTTGGGAGGCTGAAAACAGGATCAGTCACTTATGAGTCTGAGCTGCATGGCAAGGCCCTGAACCAAATAAAAGATTTTTTTTTTTCTTTCAATGACATTTTCTATAGATTGTGGACAAAGCCCTAGAAGAGCCAAAGTATAGCTCACTGTATGCTCAGCTATGTCTGCGATTGGCAGAAGATGCACCAAACTTTGATGGCCCAGCAGCAGAGGGTCAACCAGGACAGAAGCAAAGCACAGTAAGTGGTAGATTTTGTTGGCTTATTTTAAAATTGGTTTGAAAGATTCCATTATTGAAGCCTACAAATCGCTTTTGTTTCCAAACAGACATTCAGACGCCTCCTAATTTCCAAATTACAAGATGAATTTGAAAACCGAACCAGAAATGTTGATGGTAAAAATTTTTAATAGTAAATTTTAGTACTTTGTGAAAACCTAATTTCCACATAATGACTTTATTTGGTGTGTGTTTTCCCTCTTTCAGTCTATGATAAGCGTGAAAATCCCCTTCTCCCTGAGGAGGAGGAACAGAGAGCCATTGCTAAGATCAAGATGTTGGGGAACATCAAATTCATTGGAGAACTTGGCAAGCTTGATCTTATTCACGAATCTATCCTTCATAAGTGCATCAAAACAGTAAGTATGACTGGTAATTCTAGGTTTATGCTAAGATAGTGGGAATTAAAAAAAAAAGATAATGGGAATAATACTGAAGAAAATGGGTCAGCTACAATTGCTTTATGCCATCTGAGAAAATACATGGTAGAAGATAAATGTAGATGGGTGGTCACCAAAACTTTAACAGTCCTGCATGAAGTATGGAGCAGTAAAGTTGTCTGCATTTATTTAAATGGAGAGCTAGGCATAGTGACATAAACCTGTAATCCTAGCACTGGGGAGGCTGAGGCAGGAGGATTGTTATGAGTTCAAGACTGGCCTGGGCTACAAAGTGAGATCAAGGCCAGCCTGAAATTCTAAAAGATGAAAATAAATAATAAAATTGCTTAATTAGTGGAAGGGACTCAACACAAACCCACAGATAGCACTGTTCTGACTGCTGTAGAATTAGTAGTAGTGCAAACCTAAGGGGAAAATACTGTGTGAATTGGAATAACTAAAATTTCATAAACGTGTGGCATTTATTCTTCTGGTAGCTTTTGGAAAAGAAGAAGAGAGTCCAACTCAAAGATATGGGAGAGGATTTGGAGTGCCTCTGTCAGATAATGAGGACAGTGGGACCTAGGTTAGACCATGAACGAGCCAAGGTAGGACAAATGCTTGTTTTAGTCTATTCAAATCTCTCACCTTTGCAAAACAGAGCTTTGCTGTATTTATTCGCTTGCTAGAAGTATCAAAAGCCTTAAATAACAGTGCTTTAATCTCCAATTTTGTTTCTCTTTCATCAGTCCTTAATGGATCAGTACTTTGCCAGAATGTGCTCCTTGATGTTAAGTAAGGAATTGCCAGCAAGGATTCGTTTCCTGCTGCAGGTCAGTAGGCTTGAGTTTCTTATTTTAGGAATCTGAACATTTACACTTCAAAAAAATTATTTGGTACTGGGGATTGAACTTAGAGTCCTGTGCATGCTAGGCAACCATACCCCCAGCCCCCTAAAATTTACACTATCTTTGCTTTAAAGGATACTGTAGAGTTGCGAGAGCACCATTGGGTTCCTCGCAAGGCTTTTCTTGACAATGGACCAAAGACGATCAATCAAATCCGTCAAGATGCAGTAAAAGTAAGTTCTTAATGTTTTTATAGTAGCCCAAGGAGTAAGAGTTTTCTTTTGGCCCAATGTGTAAGTTGTAGTTTTAAGTAAAATAGGGTCCAGAGATAAAAGTGATTCTTTTGCTTCATTTCTAAAGGATCTAGGAGTGTTTATTCCTGCTCCCATGGCTCAAGGGATGAGAAGTGACTTCTTTCTGGAGGGACCGTTCATGCCACCCAGGATGAAAATGGATAGGGACCCACTTGGAGGACTTGCTGATATGTTTGGACAAATGCCAGGTAATTTTGAACAAAATGGTCATTTGGTCAGACTGCAAAAAAAGGTCAGCTTAACAACAGTTCAGAATTTTAAGAATTGTCCATGTGTTATTTAAAGGTAGCGGAATTGGAACTGGTCCAGGAGTTATCCAGGATAGATTTTCACCCACCATGGGGCGCCATCGTTCAAATCAGCTCTTTAATGGCCATGGGGGACACATCATGCCTCCCACACAATCACAGTTTGGAGAGATGGGAGGCAAGTTTATGAAAAGCCAGGTAAGAAGGTATTTAATAGTCGTTAAGGAAACATGTCAAGTCCTGAGATGTTCTTTTCAGTTGTGCCATTTTTCTTTTTTTAAGTGTAGTTATTTTAGATGTGTATATGGTGTTTTTTGTTTTTTTTTTTTTTCCTAAACCAAATTTACATTATCAGTACCTTCCTTGAATGAAATTCTTATCTTCAGGTTGAATACAATGTTAGCAAAATCACTTTATTTGGCAGTTAGGTTAGATTTATATTCTTCCCTGTTTCATCTACTTTCTCTGGGCAATTTCATTCAGTTAAGCTTATCTCTATAGCTTAGCTCATCCCTTTGGTACTTGATTACCATAATTTGTGGACGCCCTTTTTATCTAGACTTTCTCTCTCCCTTTCTGAAATAGGGGCTAAGCCAGCTCTACCATAACCAGAGTCAGGGACTCTTATCCCAGCTGCAAGGACAGTCGAAGGATATGCCACCTCGGTTTTCTAAGAAAGGACAGCTTAATGCAGATGAGGTACATTTGCCTATGTTACTTATTTTTAGTAGTTTTGTCAATTCAGAAATCTACTGCCCGATGATTATAAAAAAAGACGCATTATTAAGAGGACTTATGCTGGAGTTCTTTCTCTTCTTCTCTCTTTTCTGCACTTCTTTTTCTCTCTTTGGATGTCCAGCGTCCTATGAGCGAAGATTATGAGATATGAGGGCAAGTATGAAAAGTGTTAGAATGAGGAAAATGTCAAGATGTTCGTGGTTTTTCTAAAAGCAGTGTGATTCTAAGAAAGACGTTTTTTCTAAATTTTAATAATACTGATTCTAGAATTCTTGTATGAATCAGATTTTTTACTTTATTGTTAGAAACTAAATCTGATCCTGTTTTTTTGTTGTGGTTCTGGGTCTTGAACCCTGGGTGTATGTACTGAAACTGTTATTACCAGTCCTTTTTTTCTGTATTATTTTGAGACAAGTGCCCAAGGTCACATCAAACTTGATCTTCCTGCCTTAGCCTGAGTGCTGAAGTTACAAAAAGCGTGTACCACACTTGGCTTGGAACAGTTTTTTTAGGTTTTAGTGAAATTTCTGTTTGTGCCCTAGGTTCTGTGATAGGTGTATAGAATTACAAGATGTTAAAGCGCTAAGTTCACCAGTGACTATATGTTGTTGACTTCTATGTCTGTTATGACTTTGTTTTCAATTCCAGATTAGCTTGAGGCCTGCTCAGTCGTTCCTAATGAATAAAAATCAAGTGCCAAAGCTTCAGCCCCAGATAACAATGATTCCTCCTAGTGCACAGCCACCACGCACTCAGACACCACCTCTGGGACAGGTATGGATTCATAGGGTAGCACCATTTGTCATTGTACTTTATGACTTTTGATTTTTTTTTCCCCCCCCTAAGGTCATGAGCTTTTTTTTTTTTTTTTTTTTTAACTAAATACTTGTCACATTGCTTGTCTTCTAGACACCTCAGCTTGGTCTCAAAACTAATCCACCACTTATCCAGGAAAAGCCTGCCAAGACCAGCAAAAAGCCACCACCATCAAAGGAAGAACTACTTAAACTAACTGTGAGTATCAAATAATCCCATAATCACTCATTGTCCTATATTTGGGATAGAGAAATCCCTAAGGTAATGGAATTGAATTTTTTCTTTTAGGAAACTGTTGTAACTGAGTATCTCAATAGTGGAAATGCAAATGAGGCTGTCAGTGGTGTAAGAGAAATGAGAGCTCCCAAACATTTTCTTCCTGAGATGTTAAGCAAAGTAATCATCCTGTCCCTAGACAGAAGCGATGAAGATAAAGAAAAAGCAAGTTCTTTGATCAGTTTACTCAAACAAGAAGGGATTGCCACAAGTGACAACTTCATGCAGGTAAAAAAAACATTATTGTCTTTTTGTAGTGAAAACTTTCAAATTTGAAATGAACAACCTAACTATGTTTGTGTATTCCCTTCTAAGGCTTTCCTGAATGTATTGGACCAGTGCCCCAAACTGGAAGTTGACATCCCCTTGGTGAAATCATACTTAGCACAGTTTGCAGCTCGTGCCATCATTTCAGAGCTAGTGAGCATTTCAGAACTGGCTCAACCATTGGAGAGTGGTACCCACTTTCCTCTCTTCTTACTGTGTCTTCAGCAGTTAGCTAAACTACAAGATCGAGAATGGCTAACAGAACTTTTTCAACAAAGCAAGGTCAATATGCAGAAAATGCTCCCAGGTAAGAGAATGGTTTAATGCTGAGTGTACATATTATTAGTCCCCTAAGTGGGTTTATGTGGGTCAGACAGACAACTTGATTATCCTGTTCAAATAGTGATGGACATGATAGTATATGTAGGTCTGAATGAATGCCTTACAATAGAAAGCCTATAACTCACTTTAATCCATACATTGAGTTCATTTCATGGGTTGGTTCTTTGCTACATTTACATTGCACATTTTGGATAGGTCAGCTGCATAAAATGAACCACTTGCTCAGTTCTAGAAATGGCTTTGTCTTTTCAGAAATTGATCAGAATAAGGACCGAATGTTGGAGATTTTGGAAGGAAAGGGACTGAGTTTCTTATTCCCACTCCTCAAATTGGAGAAGGAACTTTTGAAGCAAATAAAGTTGGATCCATCCCCTCAAACCATATATAAATGGATAAAAGATAATATCTCTCCCAAACTTCATGTAGATAAAGGATTTGTGAACATCTTAATGACTAGGTAATATGGTGGTCTCGTACAGTAACTTTTATATATGGGGAAATACCAAGCCCACAAGACTGGAACTGAATAGTTTCAGTCATAAACTTTGCTTTAATGAGCTAACAATTTTTTTTTTCCCCTTCTAGCTTCTTACAGTATATTTCTAGTGAAGTAAGCCCACCCAGTGATGAAACAGATTCTTCCTCTGCTCCTTCCAAAGAACAGTTAGAGCAGGAAAAACAACTGCTGCTTTCTTTCAAGCCAGTGATGCAGAAATTCCTTCATGATCATGTGGATCTACAGGTCAGTGCCCTGTATGCTCTGCAGGTGCACTGTTATAACAGCAACTTCCCAAAAGGTGAGGTGGTCTGTGCCAGGGGAATGGGCATGGACCTACTGAGAGAATACACAGGATAATGGAATTGTTTCATGTCTTAGGCATGTTACTCCGCTTTTTTGTTCACTTCTATGACATGGAAATTATTGAAGAGGAAGCTTTCTTGGCTTGGAAAGAAGATATAACCCAAGAGTTTCCAGGAAAAGGCAAGGCTTTGTTCCAGGTAAATCTTACAGAAATCTGGCTTGCAATTTTTCAGTTTATTAGTATTTTGTAAACAAAAGATAGTTTCTGTGCACATGTATTATTCTGCACTGTTTTAAAAGATGTAGTGAAGTGGACAGTGGGAAAATGAGGCAAAACTGACTTGAAATCATGGCTGAGTTCCAGTAGTATGAAGCTGTTAAGTTAACTCATCAGATTGGCTATTAAAATTTGGAAGTTAGCCTTTTGAAAAATTTAAAGGGAGAGACAGACTCCTGGTTTTCTTGCTCTGGATTTTCTTAGTAAGTGGAATCAGCTCTGAGAGGAATTCACATAACATCACCTGCTGAATAATTTTTTCAGTTTTTTTGTTCTAATTCTAAAACTTGATTTTTGGTAGGTATTCATGGTACATAATCTAGATAACTTCGTTACTAGCTTTTCTGAGCAGGCTTTGGTTTATAAACACCTGAAGGTTATATGAGCCTAGGGAGCACCGTCCTCACTTACAGCACTTAATGACCATTGCTCCATCTTTGGGGGAGATCTCTTGAATACTTAGGGGTATGACTAGAAGTCTGCTTTATAGGGCCATCCCCACCCCAAATATGCTTGTTTAGCTGTTCCGTATTAAAATTTGTGTTTATGTGTTATATATACTGCTTCACTTACAAATCCAATTCACAGGTGAATCAGTGGCTGACTTGGCTAGAAACTGCTGAAGAAGAAGAATCGGAAGAAGAAGCTGACTAAAGAACCAGCCAAAGCCTTAAATTGTGCAAAACATACTGTTGCTATGATGTAACTGCATTTGACCTAACCACTGCGAAAATTCATTCCGCTGTAATGTTTTCACAATATTTAAAGCAGAAGCACGTCAGTTTAGGATTTCCTTCTGCGTAAGGTTTTTTTGTAGTGTAATGTCTTAATCATAGTCTACCATCAAATATTTTAGGAGTATCTTTAATGTTTAGATAGTATATTAGCAGCATGCAATAATTACATCATAAGTTCTCAAGCAGAGGCAGTCTATTGCAAGGACCTTTCTCGCTGCCAGTTATCATAGGCTGTTTTAAGTTAGAAAACTGAATAGCAACACTGAATACTGTAGAAATGCACTTTGCTCAGTAATACTTGAGTTGTTGCAATATTTGATTATCCATTTGGTTGTTACAGAAAAATTCTTAACTGTAATTGATGGTTGTTGCCGTAATAGTATATTGCCTGTATTTCTACCTCTAGTAATGGGCTTTATGTGCTAGATTTTAATATCCTTGAGCCTGGGCAAGTGCACAAGTCTTTAAAAGAAACATGGTTTACTTGCACAAAACTGATCAGTTTTGAGAGATCGTTAATGCCCTTGAAGTGGTTTTTGTGGGTGTGAAACAAATGGTGAGAATTTGAATTGGTCCCTCTTATTATAGTATTGAAATTAAGTCTACTTAATTTATCAAGTCATGTTCATGCCCTGATTTTATATACTTGTATCTATCAATAAACATTGTGATACTTGATGTAGTTGTATATGCTTTAAATGTCAAGGTTTATGGAGAATTGTTTCAGGATACCCATTTCAGTTTAAAGACTTGAGAATTCTTATTAGTATATGTAATACATAGAGATCATTACATTTGTTGGGGGTAGATGGTACTAGGTATATGACATACCTTAATTTTTGTTTCCGTGCTCTTTTCCATTACCTCAAGAGGGTCCCTTTCCTGTTTACAAATTCAATTATTTCATGAGACAAGATTCCAGGTTAACTCCTCAGGTCAGTTTATTAGAACTGACCAGAACAGTAAATAATTTTGCTTATCACACTGAAGTAGACATGATCTATAAAAGCATAGCTATGCTATAGGCATTACTCCAGTAGCCGCCCTTGCATTCCAAAGACCCCTTGTAAATCTGAGGCTATATCTCACTTGGTCTATATGGAGGCATTTTTGTTACAAGCCGCCTTTGGCCTTTAAACATGCTTGCAGGCCTAGACCATAGTACCCAAGAGCAGCTGCATCTGGCCTGGGGAGACCTCACAGTTAGGTCACTGAGCCAGTGCAGCCTATGTCCTTTGTCAAGGCTTACCTTATGAGCAGCTTCAGTTCATAGCTTTTGGTGGAAGGGGTGTTTTTGTTTATTGTAGGGAAGGGTCTAGTAGTGATCAGCCTGTTTACAGCCTCCCCAAGAGCTAGGATTACAGGTGTGTGCCACCATGCCAAGTCTCAATTGTGGTTGCAGCCCACCCCAGGGGCAGTGCTGGCACAGCAGGCCTGGGGATCTGGCTCCTGCTTGCAGGCATTTCCATCTGCTTGGTAGAAGTTACAAGTATGGCAAAGTCTAGGCTAAACAGGGTCCTGAGTCTCAAAAGACTTGGAAGGCTATACATATAAGAGCTGAGCTGTGCATTGGCAGTGGTCTGTCCCTCTGCCTGGCTCTTGAAGGCGTAGTGATGCAACCCCATAGTGGTAGCCTGTTTTGGGTTGGAGCCACCCTATTGAGCTCACAGGCTCCAGCTGAGCAAAATTGCCCTATGAGCTGCACTGCGTTTACGGCTTTGTGATTGAAGTGTGGTAGGAGTTGTGCTTTCATCTTTGTACCGCTGATGCTTCCTGGATGCCTGAAAAATCTCATGGGCTGCTGGAGAAAGTTGTTTGGGTGTGCTCCCCTGAACCTTGCACAAGTGACTGGCACCATCAGCGTGTACAAAGGATGGTGTGCATCTTTATTATCCTACCTATCTGCCTTTCTTATCTTCCGTTATTCACTAAATTGCAGCTTCAAACCTCAGTAAAACTGCACTCCCTTGCACCCCACCCCATTCCTTGAAGGGACAAGTATAGGGTTGCCTTTCCTGGCTCTGCTCCCGGGCTATTCAGTCTGGTAACTGACCAGAGAGCACCTTTTCCCACCATTTAGTCTGACAGCAGCTAGACAGCAAGAGGAACTTCAAAACTGCCACTCTGCTCAACATGTAGCCTGGAGTCATCTTAAATTTGGCCCTCTGTCACTTTTGTTTAGGCTCTTGTGCAGTCCTTGCCAGCAGCAGTGCTTTCCTTTGTACCTACTGAGGTGTCAGATGTTGGTGGCACAAGTGGCTCGCTCTTGTATGTCTTACACTGCCAAAATGGGAGTGTGCTTGTATCAGTTCTTGGTTGCATAAAGGAAATTTGGACAGCTAAGATGGGAAATAGCTGGAACTCCACTTGGAAGGGAACCTACAAGGAGGGCAGACATGGCCTGCTAAGCCTTGCAGCCTCCCCTGCCACTGTCTGTGTGCCCTCAGGATGCCAGCCAGGGTGAGCACCCAAAGTGGAAGCCCACTGTGACCATGAGTGGAGCTCAGGCATCCATCAGCCCTGATTGCCTTCACTTTAGCAGAAGATCAGGCCTCAGCACCTGTGCTCTGTCAGGGCTTGATTCTGAGTAGGAAGAAGGGATTTGGGGCTGCAGCCAAGGCAAGAACCTGCCCATCTGGAGCCCCTGTTGCCACCTCAGCCCTGCCTGCTTCCTCCCTGTCCTCACATGTCTCAGTCACTGCTGTTCTGGGTGCAGCAACATGTTTAGGTCTTGCGGATATAAACATACAATTTGGGGGGAGGGGGCTCAGCGCAAAGTTAAGATCCCCCATCCTGGAAGAGGGGGTGGCCTTAAACATTGACTTCATCTCACTCTGGATAAGCTTTCTAGCTGACACACTAAGTGGAAATAACTTATATGCCCATCTGCCCAGCCTGCTACACAGAGGCTTTGGACAGCCTAGATGAGCAAACGCCAGTGGAGGGGACAAGTTGGGGGCATCTGTGATGGCTGCAACTACCATTTCCCAGTGAAATTGCAAAGCACCAGCTCCCTGCAGCACAGGAATTCGGTGATGTGTGTGAGCCACGGCAGGGCCAGCCTGATAGCAAGCCAGGGTCTGGCAGGGAGACAAGGCCATCCCGGGATGTGACAGTGCCAGGTAACTGGAAAGAGGAAATACCCCCAGAGAACACATCAGGGCTGTCCGGGTAGATGGCCCTGTCTGCCTAGCAGCCCAGCTTTGCTTTTCTCCTGTAGCCATGGAGCACCTGTCACCCCCTTCTCTGTCCATGGACTCCTGTGACTGAAGGAACACCCTGATGGAGGGGGCTGTGCCAGCCAGCTATGACTCAGTTTTCAGGATTTATACAGCACTGTCCTGCTAGATGGAGAGATGTCCTAACAAGGAAAAACAAAAGCCTGGACCCCAGGGACGCGTGGCAGAAACACAGTTGCACAGCTGGGGTGGCCTCAATGGGTTGGGATCCACACTGCCACCAGGAGGAGCACTGTCTACACTGCCCTCTGCAGGCCCCACAGGAGCATTCCTGTGGGTACCACAGGAGGTTCTTGTCCTACACCCCAAAGGAAAGCAAAAGGAAGAAGGCCAAAGGAGAATTCCACCCAAAGCTTGGTCCCTTGTCAGTTGTAGGTGTCACAGTGACATGCCTAATAAGGGCTGCTCAGGTCAACTGTGTGACATCTTCTGAAGCCAAACCAGTGGAGAATGTCTCCATTACTCTTGTTGCTGGGACAGATATCTGACACTCAAAATGAAGGAAGGAAAGATTCATTTAACTAACAGTTACTGGAAGTTTCAGTTTATGCTCAGCTGGCTCCAAGGCAGAGTGGCACATGGCAAAGAGCAACTGTTCATGAAGGCAGCAAAGAACAGAGAGCAAAGGGAGTGCAGCAGCTCAGGCAGCTAGCCAGCCTCTCCTCTCCTTACATTGTGGTGCGGAGTATCTGCCCAGGACACTCACACCATCACAGGGGCTGGGGAGATAACTCAGCTGAATAAGCACATGCCTGGCAAGCACAAGGGCCTGAGTTCAATCCCCATCTCTGGAAAAAAAAAAAAAAAAAAAAAATCACAAACTCCAGAAGCCACCTCATGATTGCTTGAGGCTTTGGGGGAAGTCCCAAGTCTCCTTCAAGATCAAAAGCAAACTCTTAGCTGTGAGCCTCTGTACAATTAAAAAGCTAAATGCTTCCAACATTCAATGAATGGCACAAGATAAACATTACCATTCCAAAAGGTACAAACAACAAGGGAATAGAAAGCATTGGGACCAACACAAGTCCAAAATCCAGCAGGGCAAACATTAAGTCCTGTAGTTCTGTGTGGAATATCCAAAGCAATCTGTAAGGAGTTGTGAGCCCCAAAAGCCTGACATGTCTCCACCCCTATAGCACTTCTCCTGAGAGCTCCCATGGCTTCTCAGGCCTGCTTTGTTCCCTTCTTGCAGCTTCTCTTAGATGGCCCACGTTTCTGGCTTTTCCAAATGTCTGGGGTTTCTTCCACTGAATAGGCTTCTCACTCATAGCTTTGTACACTGCCCTCTCAGGGGCACACTGCCTAGCCTTCCAGGCCTTCTGAAATCTAGATGAAAACCTTCTTAACCTCAGAACTCCTGCATTCTGTATGTGTCTAAAACCAGCACCACATGGATGATGCCAAGGTCTGCTGCCAGCTGGGGCAGTAGCTAGGCTTCCTTCTCTCTTGGCTGTAGGGGTTGAGTCCCTGAAGCACTTATTCTACTGAGCTATCTCCCCAGCCCCAACCCTCTCAATCCTGAGGCTGCAAAGGGTGGAGATCTGCTGCCTTCTGTGATGCCCTCAGGCCATCCTTTCCATTCTCTTGTTCCTTCTCAGCAATGGAGATCCTCTCAGCATCATCTTTGCATCCCACAACTTTGTTGGAGTTTCCTTTCTGGCCAAACTCACATTTTATTTATTTGTTTGTTTGTTTGTTTGGGTGAAACCGGGGATTGAATTCAGACCCTTGTGCTTGCCAAGGAAGCGCTTATTGCACTGAGCCATCTCCCTGGCCACAACTCACATTTTAAATGATCCTGCTGGGCTCTTTGCTCTTGATTCCCAACATAAATCTGACTAAAACTCCCAACAACAGTCATGCCACTGCCTCAATATTTGGCTGCTTTGACACTTCTTTTGCCAGATTAATTAGTCCATTACACTTAATCTCAGTTTCAGGAAAAGTCTCTGGACACAAGCAAAATGCAGACAAACTTTCTTCCAAGCCATAACACAAATAATCTGGAATCCAACAACACAGTCCTTTTTCCCATCAGAAACCAGCCTGGTCTTTATAGGCAATATTTCCATTAGCCTTCTGGTCTTCTGAGCTCTGACCAGAATCACTTGTAGGCAACATCTCTGAGCCTTTCCTATCTCTTCCCATAAGCCATTTCCAAAAGCTTGTAATCCACGTGGTCAGGTTTAGCACTGTAGTGACCCCACTCCTGGTACCAAATTCTGTGTGGGCTACTCTTTTCTCCTTGCTGGGAAAAATATCAGACACTCAAAATGAAGGAAAGGTTTATTTATCTCACAGTTACTAGAGGTTTCTTGCCTCTTTACATTGTAATGCAGAGTACCTGCCCCAGGTCACTCACACACATAATCCCAGCAAGAATTAATCTGGATCAAGAATTAATCACCAGACTGACTGTAGTGGTGCATGCCTCTAATCTCTGCTCTTGGGAGGCTGTAAATAGGTGGATCACTAAGAGTCCGATCTAGTAGTGAGACCCTGAACACCCTGTAGACCCTTCCCTAAAATACAAAAAAACCCAACAACAACAACAACAACAATAAAAACCCACAAAGAATTAGTCACCAGCTCCAAAAGCCACCTCAAGACTGCATGAGGCTTTGGGGGGAAAACTAGACACAAACTGTAATAGGGAAGACGACTCTAAATAAATATAATGTCAGGTAGTGCAAAATGCTGTTTGCAAGAGAAATAAAACAGGAAAGGGAGCCGTGTGGATGCCGCTTGAAGCAGGTACCAGGGGAGGCTGTGTGCACAAAGAAGCACAGGACAAAGTGAGGAAAGCCAGTGAGGAAGCCTGGCAGGCACCGGCCAGCAAACCACAGGCCACGGGGAGCCACCGGGAGGCCAGTGAGGCTGAGCAGAGGCTGGAGGGTGGCAGGGTGACTTGGAGACTCTGTGGCTGTGGCAGGGATTTCTGCTTTCCCCGAGGTGGGGTGGGCTGTGAGGGGAGAATCATCACCGCTTGGTGTCTGGCATCCCTCAGGGACCACCCAGGTCTGCACCACAGCAGGGGATGGAAAATCAGTGTCTCCGGCTCACATTACTTGAACGTTAAGCACATGCTGGGCTACACTAAGCGCATTATAGTCCCCATTTAGGTTGACTGATACGCTGCCTTGTGGCTCAGAGCTGGTGCTGATAACCACTGCACCACACTGCCTGGAAGGGCGGGGAGGCAGGAAAAGAGGAAAGAAAGGAAAGCATCCCGCGAGCGCTGAGCCAAGAGAATATTCAGCTTCAGTCCCCTGCCACAGGCTGAACTGCACCCCCCAGTTCTAAAGCTGGGGGCGGGTCTTGGTCCAGCACCTGTGAGAGGGACCCCCGTTGGAGATGGCTCAGGTTAGGACAGAGTCACGAGGGTGCCCCCTAATCCAATGTGACAGTGTCCTGTAAGAAGAGAGACTGCATTCGGACACTCGGGTGTGGGTGGGGGTCAGTAACAAAGGCAGCATGGGGGTGATGACTCCAGAGCCAAGAACCGAGGGTCGTGGGCGACACCAGAGGCAAGAAGTCACCCGGCATATTTTCCCCAAAGTCTTCATCCCCCCCCCCC